>LZPO01108015.1:130284-145999 GCA_001675575.1 Neotoma lepida | reverse complement strand
ACCTCTCCCTTGGCAGCCTGTGTAGGGTGTGTTGCACAATGTACCTGCCTGTTGGAATTTTATTGGAGTATAAATTAGTGTGCTTTTACTGCGAAGGCAACTACTTGGTAGGAAATCAGCTTAATAGCTAAAGGTTACTCTTAAATATTACATTGCATATTTATTTTATGTTCACCTTGGAAAAGTGCTTACGAAGGAGGGGTGTGCCAGCAAACACTATTGATTTGAGAGCCCTTTGCTGCATTTTGGTACATACTCTCATTGGACCAGCACTTGAGATGTGAACAACTCTCTCTTTCTGCAGCAGGAACTTTGAGAAAATGGCTGAGGAAATTCTGTGCTTATGATGTCACAATCTCACCTCTGATTCTCCATTATCAGATGCAAAGTCTTTTCGCCTCTTCTTGGGTTGTTCCTTGGAATTCTCATTTCACTGTAAGGTGAGTAGATGGTTATCAGCCTGAGTTTTCCCAGCATTGTGAAGTTACAAGGATACTACTACTTCATTCATGAAAGCCCTTGCCTAGTGACCCAACCAATCATGTCACAATTCTTCTTCTTCTAACACAGTCACCTTTGAAGTTATGGTTCTGAGGAGGGAGATACACAGTGTGTAGTACTAACTTACTAGCTGTGAGCCTTTTGAGTGATTTTATGTCTGCACTCATATTTCTTTGATTTAAATAATTAGAATACCAAAAGTTCACTCTGAGTTGACAGGAAAATTAAAGAAAGAATATGTCAAAAATAAAGGAATGGTCTCTGTTAAAGAATAAACAACAACAACGAAGAACAAGAATATGTCTAATATTCAGCACAGTGCCCAGAATCTAGTGGCCACTTTATAAATATTGAACTATAGTTGATATTTCTCTAGCTGTGAAGTTAGGCAATCTCTACCCCACTCCAGGGACTCTCAGAATCCCAAATCCTTTCTGCCTCCCAACTCACTCAAGGAGAGTAGCATTACAAGCCATTCTCTGTCCTTGCTCAGAGATCTCTTCATAGTGTCCTCTACTCCCATTCATTCTTCCTCTATCAGTATTGCAAGTAGAGAAAGAGAAAGCAGCCCTCGTGCCCATAATTGGTGAGTACCCTTGTCCTGTAGCATCCATGCTTAGTGTCCTCAACACTGGGAGTTCTCCTTACTGACACTGCTGCCTTTGGTGTCTTGGCAACTGTTTTAAGTCTTGAGTTCTCCTCATATCCATAGACACGTGGCTCAAGATGAACTGGGAAAGGAAGTAGGGACACTATAACTTAGTCGCTGAACCAACATAACCACCAGAACTGCCTATGTCCAAGCCCCAGCTGCAGAGTACGTAGGACATTGGTTTTGATTTCCCTCACTGCATAGATTCATGGGTTTGATTATGGTTAAGTGACTGTGCTAAGCTAGCTTGATTACAACAACCTCACGGGGCCTTCTGAAAGGAAAAGCAGACTTCTGAGCTGCAGTCGCTCAATTTTCCTGCTTCAACTCATAGGTTCCTTATGCACAAGCAACTAAAATCCTTCCCTTGACAGAGCTGGGAGAGGGCAAAAACCCACTTCACTTCACTGAATTCCTTGGTTGCATCTACATGAACTTAAAGTGACAGAAGGAAAAAAAACAAAACAAAAACAAAAATCAACTCCGTCAAACCAGCTCCTATCAAACCAGACCCTTTCAAGGCAATCTAGATGGTTTATGGGGGGACGGGAAAAAATTCTTTAGAGGCCTGCTTGCCAAAACAGTAAGTTCATATATCATATAGCTTCAGAAAGCAGAATACCACACTGGTAATCACATGGGTCTTCCCTATGTGGAGTGGGATACCCAATGCAGTGATGGGTACACAAACTCTGAGATACTTAATTTTTTTATTTAGTATTTTAATAGAATGCCCTTCTTGCAATTATTCATTTTATTTTGCCTTACTATGGTTTCTTACCAATCTTAGGAGATAAGAAATAAAGCTGCTTTTACCCTTCTTGTCTTCAATGAGATATTTGATAAACACATCTCAGGAGAATGAGACAAATAAGACAAGGCACTAGCTTTGTTATATGCCCTCCCCGCCCCCTCCAAGAAGTCTTCCTACCTCTTGGGTTTGTTTGCATGCCATAGAAGCTATGCAATGATTTATGTTAACTGAATGAATGAAAAACTGAATGTAACATGGTCATACTCAACTTAAAGCAGATGTGTAGAGAGCAATGAGAAGATACAGGCCTTTACCATTGTGCCTGGAACATGGCAGAAGGCTCCCTGCTTCTTTCCTGCTCTTTTCCCTGCATCCACATAGCTCTGCCCCCCTCCCAGGGAGTCCTGCTCAAAATGCTGTAGCAAATACTTCATTTCAGGCTGTCTTCCCTCAGCACCTCTAGAGACTTCCTCCCACACAGCTGGTGTGTGCATTCAAATGGCAAGTGACTCAGGGACAGTGTCAACATGGTGATGGAAATCACCACAGGAGAGAAGGGTAGTCTGAAGGCACAAATGACTACTGTCCCAGTGTCCATTGATCAAACTGAAGAGGTGCAGCTCAAGAGCTTGGAGGCTTTGCTGCAACTGAATTTTGTTAGACAAATTCAAGGTTTTTTTTCACATTTAAATACTTTGGTAAATTAGGGAAAGCTCAACAGGAAGCAAGCCCAATCATTTACACACAGTACCACAGGTCATGATGCAGGGTCCAGATTTTCTGGAGAGCTGGTACATGCTCTGTGAGCTAAGAAAACAAGGGAGATGTTGAGTAGTTGTTGTTACCACTGAGGATCTTGATAGCCCAACTTATGTCATTGAAATGGGCTCCCATTTCCTGTCTGATTCTATGGGCCTTCACAGATTCAGTAACATGCTTCTTCCTTACATTTGTCCTGCCTTTGTGAATATCTGTGTCATAGCTCACATTTTTGCCCTCATTGTCCTCATTCCTCCCCTTCAATTTCATGGCCTGCTATCTTCCAAGGTAGTTGATTTGTTCCTGTCTACTGCACTCACAGTTTGATGTTAGGTGATTACAGTCATCTCATCCAATTGCAAAAGTTTGCAAGTAAAAAGGACTTCACTTGAAAGTAAATGAAATATCTTAAGATGTATAACTGTATGGAAAGGCTTTCTGATAGGTGTTGAGGTTCCATTCACAGGAAGTATAAAAGCACACGTTCAGTGGGCCATTAAGATGTTGGAGAGAATGTTTGCAGTGTTTAACAGGGGTCCCTGAAGAGCTCTGAGATTCTGTGATCTTAGCAGGACCAACCCTTGAGTCTTTCCTATGAAAGGACTAAGGCTAGGAGTTTGAGGAGACATAGTACCTGCACAGGGCTCCTGATTCCTTGGCCAGGGCTTTCTTCACTATTATATAGGCTCTCTGAACTCACTTTTAATCCCACTTTCTCTGGAAAATTTTCCTTGCATAAATGGATTTCTGGCTATGTTCCCAATATAACACCCCCTCTTCTACCAAACCTTTCCTACCACCAAAACTACCACTCATACTCTATAAGGAGGAACATTACAATTTTTAGGAAGAAATGTGTTTCTGCCAGACTGCTGAATGTTCCATTGCAAATGAAACTAACAAAAGTTAGAAGGAGCTATCTAAGGAATTTTGCTAACAGCCTCTCCCTTTCATCAGTGTTGTCTATGCCTATTTTCTTTTAATTTTAAAAAATATAATATTTGTTTATTTACTTCTTTATGTAGTGTGTGTATGTGTGCATGTGTGTGCATGAACATGTGCACATGCCACAATGTGTTTGTTTAGGTCAGAGGACAACTTGGAAGTGTTCTGTTTTTTCCCTCTGGGGATCAAAATCGGGCCACCGGGGTTGGTGACAGGCACTTTTATAGGCTGACTCATCTCACTGGCCAGACCCTCTTTTGTTTTATTACACTTGTTCTTTCATCGTTATTACTGGTAAAGGCACACTATTGAGTAGTGTTCTTGTCTGGCTGATGTAAGGGTACCAATTGAGACCGTGCAGCAGGCAGTGGGGATTAGGGGCCAAGAATACTCAGGTACATTTTTGTATGTAAAAGGAGGCAAAAGAGGTCCCTAAGCCTAAAGGAAAAGCCTAAACATGTTCTGTGAAGAATAGCTGTAGTAGGAAGCAGAGAAAGCAAGGTATATCAGACTGCAGAAACAATAGAGAAAGGAACTCTAGTTTACTGGAAGGCTATATGAGATAACACTGAAGAAAAAGGAGCCTAGCTGTAGAAGACAACAGATGGCATAAGGAGTTTGTGCTTCATCCTACAGCTACCCGAGTGCCACTGAGAACTTCTAAAAGCAATCGAGAGGGATAAACTTGATAGGAAGTATTTATTTTTAGCAGTATTCACTTGACTTCCATGTGTGAATTTTTGGTAGTAGTGATTGTAGAGGAATGATTACATGTATGTGTGTATTGGAGCCAGTGCTTAGAAATGTGAAAAGAAATGGGTAACACTGGAGCCCTTCTTTGTGGCACGGTTATTTATGGAAAACAATGCACTACATTTTAAAAGCAAATACCAGAAGGTGTTATTGACGTGAAATCAATAGATCAGTCTTTAGACATTTGAAGTATTTGGTCAGTTTCATATTTGAAGGGAACTACAAGAACAAGGTGAACATTGATTCTTTCTTTTAATTATGCATGAGTAAAAACATCTTATATGCCAGTGACTATCTTTCCTTCTTTAAACATAAATAAACTGAAATAGTGCTCACTGTGGAATGAGCAATTCTACAAATTAACAATTCTGAAATGAATTTAGATTCCCGTGTGAATGAATGTTTGTATCTCTATATCCATGTATGTTTCTTGTGCTTTTCTTTGTTTCTTTTCCTTCTGTTTATTTTGTCCTAGTTGTCTTTGTTTCAGCTTATTTGACTTTATTATTATTCCTTAGATGCATGTTGGTTTTCTAAGGAGAGACAGAAAGGGTGTGGATCTGAATGGGAAAGGGAAGGGGAAGGAACTAGGAGGGGTTGGGGGAGGGAAAACCATAATCAAAACATATTATATGAGGTATCAGATGGAATGCTTTCACCTAGGAACAAGGACAACAAACAAATACAATATAAATATAAACCTTTGTTATTTCTCCATGTCCCCTTCCAAATAGAATTCTTATATAGAACCTGTGCACTGCTGTATAACCATTTTTGCAACTGTCATTAAACCTATGTGTGAGATAAATATGCTTTAACAGAAAACCAAGGCACATAAAATGAAACAAAGGTGTTGAAAAATGCAGTTAAAAATAAAAGTACTCCCAGCTGAGCAGAGCTTATGCCTCCTTACCAACCATCTTCCACCCACTCCCTCCTAGGCCACTTTCTACCCAGGCTGACCTTGCTTCCTTTCTATAGGAAGTAGATGGGGGCAGGGATCCAGCCTCAGAGCCATGCGCTTTCACCTCCTACAAATGTGAAATGAGGTCCCAATGTACTATTTGGAAATGCTAGATTCTTCTGAAGATTACCTGGTTTCTCTCCCTCCTGATGAAGTGTGTCTTCAATGACCACCAAAGACCCAAGACTAAGACTTGGCCTGAAGTGCTACTGGGGAAGTTGTGGGACCTTTAGAAAGCAGGGCTTAATGGAAGGAAGTTAGGCCACAGGCAAATTTCCCTTGAGAGTGAATATTGGGGCTCTGATCCCATTTTTTCTTTCATGACTTCCTGACTACCAGAAAGTAGTCATGCTATCCCCCCATAACATACTATACCACTACAGGCTTTCTGAAAGAAATAACTATATACCAATAAAAATCTTAATTAGTAAGACATGTGGGCTGAGGTTGTTGCTTAAAGCTAAAGTGCTTACCTGGCTGTCTTAGTGTCCTATTACTGTGAAGAGACATCATGACCACAGCAACTCTCATAAACGAAAACATTTAATTGGGGCTGGCTTACAGTTTCAGAGGTTCAGTCCATTGTCATCACAGAGTGAAGCATGGCAGCACACACAAGCAGACATGGTACTGTTGAAATTACGGAGAGTTCTATGTCTGGGATCTGCAGGCGGCAGAAAGAGAGAGAGAGAGAGAGAGAGAGAGAGAGAGAGAGAGAGAGAGAGAGAGAGAGAGCCACTGGACCTGGCTTGGTCTTTTGAAACATCACCCCTGCCCAGTGACATATTTCCTTGAACAAGAATACACCTTGTCCAACAAGGCCACACCTCCTAATCCCTCTCAAGTAGTGTCACAGCCTGATGACTCAGCATTCAAACACATGAGCCTATGGGGGCCATTCTTATTCAAACCACCACACTAGCTGTGTCTAAAGCCCTAGGTTGGTTAACTAACACCACATACAATGAATAAAAAATTACTCCCAGCACCCAGAACAGACAGTGAACATGGTAAATGCGGAGAGTTCTTGCTGCTGAAGATACTTTGAGTATATTACAGTTGAATGAGTGCTCAGCTCTAAACAGGACATTTATATGACCCCTTCTAAGATTCAGAGAACATTGCAGAAGAGGGAGGTAAAATAATGTAAGAACCAGAAGATAAGAAGGAGGGCACGACAAAGCTGTTGCAAATATAATCTCACAGCAGCTGCAGTTAGCTGCACTGGGCCTGCCTAAGATTGGGCCTGCTAGCAGCCAATCACTGAGTGGGGTGGTGCTCATGAGAACTCAGCATTCCCTGCTGAAGGATTCCTTGAGAGGGATGATTTTTGTCTTCAGTTGTATAGCAGTGAACCAACCAGGCTCCAGTGGATAGTTCAAAGCCTCCAAACCAGTGACCACACAGACTGTCCTAGTTAAAAATCTGTGGAACATAGAAGAAAACAAGGCATGGATATGGGAAAGAGACCTGATGGGATGAGAGGGTAGATGACTGGAATGAAAGGGTGGAGTAAACAGAATCACCACATACAAGTAATAATTTGTCAAGCAACAAATTATAGGGGGAAATTATTAAGGCAACTCCACATAGTTGAGAGGTTTATTTAGGGATTTAGGGCAACTTACAGCAAGTAAAGGGGTAGGTCACAGCGTCCAGGAGAGGTGAGGTGCAGTCCAGCGGTGTTCTCTGGAGAACTCTGCTTGATCCACCATCCAGCATCCAGGATCACCAGGAACCAAGAGGGCTGGACAGACAGATCTCTGGTCTTAAAGGCTCCCGTCTCGGCCCGCCCCAGGGGGAGGTCCTAGGTAGGTGTGGCAGTTACCAGAAGCCTCAGTAGGAGTTGTGATTCCAGGTCAAAGCTGGAACTGCTGCCCACTACATCTCCCCCTTTTGTCTAAATAAGAAAATTCTAACCTAATACAAAAATATATACAATAGGAATGATTATCAAATATTGTCCCGGAGGAATAAAGGATAATGACCTACACAAGATGGAACTACAATCAACACAAACAACATCAAACAAGAGACACATAGATCATTCCAAAAGGTGTCCTATCCTAAAGAACCTGAATCTAATACTTAATATGTTCTAGCTAAGATACAAGAAGATTGTAACTATAACTGTTAGTCTTCAATCCCATCAAAGACCTGAGAAGAAATATAATAACACCCGAGAAATGGGAGAAGGATGCAAGCAACTTTTGGGAGTCTTGCCAGAGTAGACAGAGACAGCTGGCAGCCTGGACAGTCACCTAGAATTTCTCAGTATCATTGGTGCATTCAAATTGGCAACAGGCCTAGCTTATCTGTCAGACCATTTTCAAAAGCAGGTTTTTTAAAAGACTATCTTACCCAGTCTTGGCAGAGTTCAATAGTCGCTTTTACTGTCAGCAGTCGAGACAAGGGCAGTTCTTCTCCCAATAGGCCAATTTTTGTGCCAAGAAGACAAACTTCCAAATGGAAATGATTTGGAAGCCCAACATTCTCTCGGGATCAGATCAGTGCTGCCAGGAGCAATTGTGTCTCACATCAACAGAATTCTAAGTTATCAAAATATTTAAATGCCATATTCTCTAGGTCTATGAAGTGTTTGAAGATTACCTATCCATCTGTATATACAAATTATCCTAAATAGGAATATATAAGTAGTTTGCATTTGTATCAATATACAAAAATCAATATCAGTGCAAATTATGTAAGGCTGATATTTTACTGAATTAGTTTTCTAGTAAATACAATAATCTACCTTAATATCCTATACCTATCCATTCCCCTTTTTCTTTTCTAAAAAAGAATACTGAGTCCACATTCTATTGTTCCGCCCCCAACCCTACAACCATGTATTCATAACCCCAAGAAAATGAAATATTTGGGAGAGGGGCGTTGTTTTCTTTTAATTACTTCCTGCTGTTTTGGGGGCAATGGTATCTGTGTGGGGTGCTGTAAGAAAGCTTATTATTAGGTCTCAATAGAGCTATCCATAGAATCTGCAGGTAGTCTCAGAAATGGATAAGATTGTCTGAGATTCTGGCTAAAAGTGTAGTGTGATGGACCATCTTATCTTAGGACTGTCCTGAAGAGTTTTCAGTCTGAGGCTGATCATGATTAATGTTCTTAGGTACCATGGCATCATTCTGGACTGAGCAGAGTTGTCGTTGTAGTTGTGGTGATCTTTAAAAGAAGATCATAAAATTGCAAACTATGGTTTGGAATTTATATCAGCCTCATTCTTGTGACTGAACCCTTAACTGATACTCTGCTTACTATTTGATTATTTTTCATTTCAACTTCCGTGTACATTTTGTTTTAGCAGCAGTATCAGAACTCCAGAATTCCTGATGGGAGGAATCAGTGAGGGAACAAACAAGCCCTAGTTGACACTAAATGTGTGACTACTAAGGGAATTAAGTCCACTGGGAAACTCCTATGGCCAAACCTTTGGAGGAGTGTATAAAATAAGAAATTCTTTATTCCTCCTGTGATATTTACTCTAGACTCCCAGTGTGTAGAAAACACTTGTATAATACATGTTTTTTTTTCCCTTTTTTCAGTGTTATAATAGCTTTTGGTGTAGAACATGGAGATGAGTATACAGTCAAACACAAGGCCTGCTTTGAGAAGGGTCTTGCACTTTATTAGCTGTTTTTCAGTTTCTTCAAATTCTTTTTTTAAGATTTATTTATTTATTATGTATATAATATTCTGCCTGCAGGCCAGAAGAGGGCAGCAGATCTCATTATAGATGGTTGTGAGCTCCATGTTTGGTGCTGGGAATGGAATTCAGGACCTTTGAAAGAGCAGCCAGTGCTCTTAACCTCTGAGCCATCTCTCCAGCCTCTCTTCAAATTATTTTTTTTCTTAATTATGACTGCTTGGCCTTAGCTTGTCTTTCTCTTCAAATTCTTAATGATTGTTGAACAAGATACCCATGGCCTGGCCTCGAACTCACAGAGGTCTGCCTTTAAATGCTATTCAATTTGGGGAGGTAAATACGACTATTTAGGTATGAGGTCCCTGCACATCAGAAAAAAATTTCCTAATTAATAGAATAAGCAGTTTTGAATATAAAAGTAAATAAGTGTGAGAGAAAATGCACAAGAAATAGATAAAAAGGAAGAGCACAAAACCGTTGAGAGAAGGTATCACATTTGTTGCTATGGAAGTTAACAAGTGACTAATCAATATTCATGGTATTTTTAAGGCCTTGTCTCGTTTTCTTTCTCGCTGTCTTAAATAATGGTCAAGATTTCATTAGATCTCATTTCCCTGCTACCAACATGTTACCTTTTTTTGAGCATCATCTCAGAGACCAAAAAGAAGTAGAGATATTTGAAAGGTCTACGGATACTTCTCTACCTTCTAAATCCCTTGCACTTATCTTTCTCCTGTCCTATTTGTTGTCAGCTTTTATTAAATTCTTGTTGTTTCTACGAAAAAAAACCCATATGAACTAGCATTTTTCCTGTGTGTCAAAAATCTCTGTCAATCTGCCACTCTCCCTTTCTAGGCAGATATGAGTTTTATTGAATTTTTTCAATCAGAGAAGCCTGCATCCCACCAGAACTGCTGGTCTCCTGTCCTGTTAGCTGGTGTGAGGTGAGGAACCTAGCCATTTTTTTTTTTTGAGACAGGGTTTCTCTGTGTAGCGAACCTAGCCATTTTTATAGGCCATATTCTTAAATAAGCTTCCTTTTATCCTCCGTGGCTGTTCTGACAGTGTGCAGGGAAATTGGCTCAGCCACTGATCTATGTAGTGGCTTAAATTTGGTGCTCATATGTCTTAGTTCTGAACAAAATGCACAGTATGCCTTTCTGATATACAAGCTGGGATTTATATCTATTTCTTTCAACTCTAGAATTTGTTCCATAGGTAAAAACATCACATATCTAGTTTAGTAGATATCTAGATGGACCATATGCTGTTTCACAAATTTAGGGGTAGGAAATTTCTCAAAATCCTTGCTAGGGCTATCTCATCTCCATGAAGCCCCCTTTGAGGACAGCAGCTTGGCCTAATTCACACACAAATGATCCCAGCATTGAAGCAGTCCCATGCAGTTTGACCATTAAGGTGCTTAGAAATAGTGCTCAACCATTTATGGTTGTATTTCTTTCATCACGTGCACATGGTTATAGAGTGTAAAATTTAAAGCTAAAAAGTCATTTGGCAGTTCCTTATACTTCATTTCATTTTGTCATATCACAAACAGCCATTCATAAATGTATCTTCACATCCCTGTAGCTTAGCATCTGGTCTCATCCCAGCTCCTGCCTGAGCAGTGTGGCTATTTTTTAAAAGGCAATAGTCTTCCTGGATTAATGTCCTCTCAAGTGTTTTACTAGATTTGTCAAACTGCTCTAAGGCTGATAGATTGAAGCACTTTAAAAGGTGCATATGTGCATAGCCTTCAGCAGCGTATACCTCACTCACAACATTAGTGACAAATAGGAAAGGAACTAGAATGATTCCATTTATTTTCCAACTACTCTATTCTTGACTAGCTGTTCTCAGTGTAAGGGGATGAAGGCTGTTGATGGCAACAAGGCCAGAAGTCTGCACAGGCTCCTGACACAGAAGCTTCTCAGGGAGGTGGCTCCCTAAGAACAAGAAAAGAGCAGGGTGTATCTGAATATGAGAATCTACCAATGACAATATGGTCACAAGGCAAGTTTCTATTTCCTTATCTGTAAAGAAAGAGGGTTGGGTTCCTCAACAAGAGTAGGTTTTGAAGTGGTGATGATAGACACAGCCCTGAAAAGAATAGTGGCAGTGTAGAGGTATACAGCCAGATATATTGGACTGAAATTCTGACTTAAATTTATTGGTTGGTTGACCTTAAAAAAGTTCCTTTAATGTTTTGCTTTGATTTCCTCATTCGTGGACATAAGCCAGCATCAGTACCAACTTCACAGCATTGTAAAATTAAAATGAACTCACACAACACAAATTTTAGTAGTGTGTGTCACTAGAAATGTCAATTACTCACAGTTACTATTTGTATTGTGGTATATAAGTGAGAAAAAGTTCATCGTTAGTGACTAGGGTACTACCCAGTCCTGGAGCTGCAGAAAACCCCAAGTGTTATTAGTTCCCTAACCATTTCACTACTGAGCAATGGGTCACTGTCTGCTTCATCTGGCTGAACCACTAATGAATGAAATATCCCCTCGTTGCTCCTCGCCATGTACCTCACACCCTCTTCCACTCCTATCTTTTACACAGTACTTTACCTAACCCACAAAGCATAGGCACGACTGCACAGCACAATATAGCACTTCCATTCATCATTTAAAGTATGCCCTCCATCACCAGCTCCCACAGGTACACAAGCACTCTTTCTCTTGCTTGTTCCAGGACCACTAAACATAATAATGGCATTGGCAACATATAGGTTTAGAACAGCATCTCAGGTCCACCTTGCACCCCAACAGGCCACCTTTTACATGTCTACATGTACCTTTTCTCTTACAATAGAAATATTGTGCTCTGGCTGGTCTTGCACACCCCTCTCCTGCTAGCTGCCAAGCAAATGAGAATGGCTGGCTTTAGCTTACTGAGTGAGACATTCATTATCTGGAGTTCAAAGCCCTTCTCTTTCTACTCTGTATGGGTGCCAAATCACAGAAAGAGTCCCTTCCTGCACCACAGTCACTGCAATAATTGCTGCCTCAGAGGTCAATGTAATATTCCAGCATGCAACATGAGTGATCTGAACTCATCTGCCTGAGCTGCTCAGTTCATTTTGGTACCTGTGTAAAAATGTGAGTTATTCTAACAAACAGAGCATTTTTTTTCCTCATAGTTTGAGTCTGGGTACTGATTCACTGTACAGGGAAAGAGACTATAGTAAGAGCTCAAAGTCCTTTGACTATCCTAAATTCTCTATAATATTGATTCAGGTTTCGGGCCATCGAATGGAAACAATAGAAAGCAGTAAGGGTTATTACTCAATGGAAATGCAGTTGAAGAAAATGAGTACTATCTCCCCATTTCCAGTTGCCAGTTCACATAATGGCCATCCTTTCAAGGTTGTTGAACCTTTATTCAGCATCTTCTAGTCTTGAATTTTCCTTAACATTTTGGAACCTCTTCCTCCTTAGGACCATGCCTTACTTGGCTAAAATCCTATTGTGAGTCCTCATGTAAGTCACCCCATCTCGCCTGTCTGAATGTCAGTTTCTGTTAGAAATGTACAGCGATAGACCACTTTTGAATGTCTTCTTCAATGGAGTAGATGAAGTAATCATTTACTATATACCCCCTTACTTCTAAAAAATGGTATCTTCTGGGTGGAAAAGGCAACCTTGACATGGGAAAAATCTCTGTCCCTAAAACCAACAGAATTTCATGATGAGGGCATTGAGAGGGGGAAAGGAACCCCCATGAAATCAGATCTAACCTTCTTCTACAACTGAAGACAACTGAAGGCTGAAGCCATGACTAGGATCCCTAAGACAGCATGGTGAAGTATAGAGGAGAGTAACCTTGCAGTTGGAGAACCTGATTTCTAGGCCTGCTCTGTTAGTCACTGTCTAGGTGGCCAAATCGTATCTGCTCTCAGGATCTTTCTTTTACCATGTTTTAAAAGTGAAACTTTGACTAGGTATCCCCTAAGGTCTTCTAGTTTGGATATTTTGTTGTTCTCTGTAAGGGTTTCACATACAATGTAACTTATTAGAGTCACACACTATTCTCTTAGGCCAGTGTTTGCTTACTAGGGGAAACAAGTGAGTAGAAAAGTTTATGATGATCTTCTCTGTTCCCACCAGTCACTCAGAACTTATTATCAGCAGGGTCACTTTCATGTCTAGATGATAGCATATTCATATTATTGCTTTATTTGAATAAGAGCACCAGTGACAATGCTAAAAAACCAAAGATATTGGTTCTTCACAACTGCATTGTATGTTCCCATTCTAAAGGAAATAGTGTGATCTCATGAGCTCATAGGTATAGAGGGCTATGTCAAATAGAAGGCACTATAGAAATGAGAGCAGTTGTTAAAATAGCAAAATACTTATCCAGGCAGCAGTCTTGATGAAGCACTGTGATTGGTTCTTGCAATTTTTTTTGAAATAGTAATTGATGATAGCGTCATCTAACCATAGGAAGATTACCCAGCATATTGCATTTATAACCTCCTCCCTGCCTAAGAGAAAAAAAATTAGTTATCTAGCCTTTTAGTCCAGGAACACTTAATTTGGTTTCATTCAGTTTTAGACTTTCTTTTTTAAAAGCAACATTTTTTTAAAACTTGTAATCTGGTTACCTAATGCCTTGCTAAAATGATTAAAATTGATTAAAATGAAGAAGCAATGCTTTTTTAAAAAAGAAAGAGGAAAAGGATTGGATGTGTAGGCTTTAGATTATCTTTCAACAAAGATTGAATTACCTTGATCTTGATTGAATAAAAGACACTCTAAACAATTATAAACTTATTCAAAGTCTAAACCGTGTTTTCTGGGATGCCATAACACGAAATCATCACTGTCACTTTTGTTTTATAAACACAGATATTTTGCAATGCATAGATAATGTGCTTTATTGAGGGTTTTAAAGCATATTCATTTACAAGTGTTTTTGCTAAGCCCAAATAGAAAAGGCTTAGTAGACTCTTAAGCACTTGCATTTTCCAATTTAAATACAGAGATTTATGACCTCAAAGCTTCTTATTTACCTAACCAAGAGGTGGCAGTATTACATCCATTACATATTCACTGTGCCATGTATCACACAACATTAAATAATAAAAAGTGTGAATAAATTATAGAAAATATATTTCTCTCCCTTCTATAACAGTGATAGCCCTCCAAAGGAATCCATTAGATTATCATGCTTCCTTGTAAACAACAATCTCAAATATCTATTTTGGTCATCACTTGCTTTCTGGTAAAACATTCACAACCTTTCCAAATATTTGTGAATATAAATTTTAAAAGTCACCAGATGTCCCTGAGGAAGACACTTTTTCAATGCCAGAAACAAACAAACAAAAAACCAAAACCAGCCAACCAATCAACCAACCAACCAAAAAATAACACATAGCTCTGACTTCAAAGGGAATAAGAAATAATTTATTCTGATGCCAAAGATGAGTGACCATGACCTAGGAACACAGATAGAGGTTACGTTAAATATGAAGTTCCAATGTAGTGAGAGGTTCATTAAGTTCCTTTTTAATTGTAACCGAACGGTGTAAGTCATAAATCAAAATGTTTTTCTAATGCATTGGTGCAACATCAATAACAAAGTGGGGAAGTCTCTGCTATGAGACTCTGTGCTATTTATGACATTTTAAGCCGTTGGGTTGTTGAAAGCTAGGAGTCTTTTTGTGTATTCTAAAACTATTTACCTAATAATCAGAAGGATATTAGATCATACATGGAAGTGAGTAAAATTGGCTATGTAGGGAAGTAAGATAGCACACTTGGAACCTGAAACATTCCAACTCTTCACAGTCATTGAAATTTTAATCAGTCAGTTAGCCTTGTAGATACTTAATGTAGCTGTAGATTTTCTTCTTTTTCTGGGAACTTCACTTACCAATTTTATTTCTAGATTCTCAAAATTTAGAAAAAAAATCAAAGAATTAAGCATTAATGAATGTATGAACTGTTTAAGGCTATTAAAACATAATTATTTTAAATCAAGACCTTTTGGGTTACCTCCCATCTGGTAGCTATAACATGTAATCTATGATCTGATTATAGTTTACCTGAGCTACCTGAATCTCCTTTGTTTTATTTTTATTTTTCTGTCTGTAACCAGTCTTGGATATGAAAATAAAACAGTAGAAGCAAAAGCCAGTTAAAAACTGAATTGTTGAATTACTCATGTCCTATAAAACTGCTCTTAATATGAAATCAATACCATAAGTACATGTGAACAATCAGGGATGAGTATTACAATAGAATTTCTTTTAAAATAGAGTTTAAATAAAAATTGAGTGTACTTGGCTTTATATCTTAAAAGGAGATCAAAACTTCTTTCATATTAGGAAAATGTGATTTATTTTAAGCCATGAACTTCCCTATACAAAATTTCTGAAGAATCACTGTGCCCTAAACTCAGCCACTTTGAATGCTTGGAAATATTTTTAATGTCATGTAGATACTTATGCTGTTTATATCAATGCACACTGTACAAATGTGCCTTGTATAAGTGTTAAAGTTATCCAAAATATTGATAAAGCACTTAGATCATATATATTATACAAACCAAAATACTTCCATTTCTCAATTTTCTGAAAGAAATACACACACACACATATATATATATATATATATATATATACACACACACATATATAATCATATATATCATGATAAAGGCAAGTTATAGAAGAAAGAGTTTATTTGGGGCTTACAGTTTCAGAGG
>LZPO01108015.1:110211-123278 GCA_001675575.1 Neotoma lepida | reverse complement strand
GGTATGTAAAAGGAGTGGAAGATCTTTTTAATAAAAAAAAAGAGCTGGAGGGGAGAAAAAGAAAGAAGCTCCATGATATTGTATAATTACACACATTTAAATGATTCTTTTGTGTCTCATGAAGATGCATGACTTATCAGATATCACTGTGCTCTGACAGCTTTAATAGAAGAAAAAGAAATAAAGCAAACAAATAGCCTTGGGGAAAAGATATTAACTAATGCAAAATTCATGAATCTGCTACTCATTCATACCTGCTGTGAAACTAGCAGAGTGGATGAAACACAATAGTGAGTGATGTTGAACAAATTTGATGCAATCTTCTTAAAAATACTTGACATTAAGATTATTTAAAATATGGCTTCTTTGTGTGGTGTATCTTCAGAACAGTTACCTTTTCAGAGAGATTTAAATTTAAGGATGTACTTTGGTTCAAACTCCAAATGAGAATCAAAGAGTATCATTATAGTCAAAAGAACACTCTAGTATCAATTGAATCCTTAATTCCCAATATGAGAGTATTCTGAGATGATATCTTTGGAAGGGGTCTGCTCTCAGACCCCCCCCCCAAGGATGATCTCTCTTTATATCTCAGTATCTGAAGATACTACAAACAGATAAGAATCTTCAAGCTGGAAAGTGAACCCTTATCAGACAAAAGAGGTAGAATAAATTTATGTTGTTGAAGACATGCAGTTTAAGTATATATTATTGTTACAGCAACCTACATGGATTAAAATATACTTTCCATGCCCATTTCTTGATGGGATACTGTAGGTGGAATTTTCTTCCCTACCTGCCAGTTCCTAAATAACCATCTTATATTAATTATAAATGCTCAGTCAATAGCACAGGCTTATTACTAACTAGCTCTTACAACTTAAATCGACCCATTTCTATTAACCTACATTTTGCCACATGGCATTACATATTTTTCGTCTTGCACCTCCTGTTTCCTCTCCATGTCTTGCTGGCAAATCCTCTGACTCTGCCCTTCTTCTTCCCAGCATGCTCTCTGCCTCCAAAATCCTGCCTAGCCATTGGCCAATCACCATTTTATTAATAACAAGAACAATTTATTTTCACAGTGTACAGAAGGATTATTCCACAGCAGGATACAGTTTCACAGATACATGTGTCAGACCTCTGAGTATATTCCAACTCAGGCCAGCATTTACAAAAATAAAATTTATTGGTTCACATTGTCAAGTGTAAAAGAAGGAGTCTACTGATAGCTGAGAGTGATTGCAATAGGGAATTATGCTATTTCCTGAACATAACATACTCTCTTCATTTCTAATCTGTCATCAAATATCTGTCAACTTTTTTCTCCAAAATTTGATTTTAGGATTCTAGGGTGCAGATCTATGTGTTTCACTTTGAATTAGCCCCCCTCATTAAGATAAACAGATGACCCTTGAATATTAAGGCTATCTATGCCTCATGCGAAGCTTGTCCATGTCCTGGGGAAGTGATTTATAGGTGCATAGCAGCCACATAATGTGTCCTGGACTGAATGCAAGAGAGGTAGTTACTGCATACCTGACATTTGGAACTGCTTATATTTAAACAAGATAAATACATTACTAAATAAAAGAAAGATACATGATTTGTAATCATATTTTTTTCAATAAACCAATGTGCTTCCTTTTGCTGGACTGTACTGTAGACCCATAGACACCTGAGCTGGGAAAGGTCATTTTTCTTACTTTGCGTTTATTTTCAGAAAGCAATTGAGAAATGGACACAGGAGTCAAGAGATTGAATTTTTGTTTGTAATCTTTAAAGAGGTGATTTGGTCTGGTTTCCAAACTGAGGGTTTCATGTTACTTCCCCTTAAGTGTACATCAGGAGAGCTACATTGGGAGAAACGTAGGTCTATAACCAGGCAGTTCCTCAGCTAAGTACATGGAATGCCTTGAACAGAAGTTACAAGGACAGAAAGGAGAGATTCTTAGTCTTGCCTGTGGAAAGCTGGCCCCAACTCGCCTGTCAAAACCATATAGGAAAGCAAGGGTAGAGAGGAATGCCTCCAAAATCAAGAAAGCAAGAAAGAGATGTATGCATGTACCCAGTGACACCTTGCTGAATCTTATCAATCAGGTAAGTCATGTTTCTTCTCTAGGAGAGGGGAAGTGAGAAATAAAGACAGGACCTTTAAATGTCTTTCTGATACCACTTCCTCCTGGGAATGAAGCAAAAGCTCTCTTCTGGGAAATGAGGACAGGGAAATGGAAGGCATTCTCCTGCAAAATTTATTTCTCATATTCAGGATTATAGCATTTTGTCATTCTTACTCTATGTGTTTCAGTTTGTCATAAATATTTTCTGTCCCAATTACATTGTCCTCCAAATTCAAATATAATGACTGTCTAATATCCCATCATCAAGTCATTGACACTTTGCTAGCTAATTTGCCTTTATTAAATAGTTAGGTCGCTTAATTTTCTATTCTACACAATATTATTTTCCTATTTTTTTGTATTGTTTCCTGAGAAAGAATTCTTAGAAGCAGGATTACTATGTCAAAAGCTACCATGTACCTAAATCCAAATGTTTACTCTGCCATGAATAATAAGGAAAATGTGCAAATTTACTACAGTTTTGTTAGCATTGTTCTTAATAAGATTTTGGCTATAATGGCTATAAAAAGCACCTCATTGATGTTCTCTTTTTATTTATTTTATTGCTTTAAATATTTTTACATATGCTTGTTTATTAGTAGCATTTCATGTGTGTGTGTCTGTGATGTATTTTATGTATGGTACATTCACATGAATGTGCAGGTGTATGCCCTTGTGCATGATCATACAGAGGTTAGATCAGGATATTGAGTGTATTCCTCTATCACTATCTTATTGCCTTGAGACAGGGTCTTTCACTGAACCAGGAGATCATCATTTTCCTTAGGCTGTCTGGCCAGCAAGCTTTCAGGATCAGAATGTTTCTGCCCCTCACTTCCACCACCGGTGCTGGGGCTACAGGCATATGGAACCATGCCTGGCTTTTACATAATTGTTGGCAATTCAGACTCAGGTCCCCATGCTTGCAGACCAAGCAATCTCATCTATTGAGCCATCTCCCCCCATCAGCATTTTCTTTTATATATTGTCCATCTCCATTATTTACTTATCTATTGAATATGTTAATAATTTCTCATTAAGGTGGGCTCTTTTCTCTTCTTTTTATTGGCATATATTCATTGCACATCTAATGGATTTAATAAAGCCATTTTCATGCAAATGAGCAATGCACTTTGACCATGTTCCTTTTATGGCTCCCTTTTCCTTTCTCTCTGCTCTCAATTCAGACTCCTTTGTGCACCTAGACAATTTCACCTCTATTTTTATGTCATGTATATGCATGATTTTCTGTATTTATAAAATATGGGATCCACAAATGATAGAAAACATGTAATGTTTGTCTTCCTGAATCTGATTTAATTCACTTAATATGATAATCTGCAGTCATATTTTTCTTGCAAATAGCACTATTTCATTCTTCAAAACTGAATAAATAAATATAAATAAACAAATAAACATGTGTTTATATGTCACATACACATATATCACATTTTTCTTTATTCATTCCTCTTCATAGAACTCTTTGGTACATTTGTATTTTTTCATGTTTTGTTTGTGTTGTTATTTTGTGCATTTTGTGTGCCTACAGGCATTTAATTTTTATGGAGTTTGCTTTATGTGTTTTTCTCCTTTAATTTCTTGAATAGAATCAAAACTAAAAATGCTTTCAGCCCCTTATTACAATATGTTTTGGGGGAATAGATTTATTTTTGAAAATCTTGTCACATGTCCAAAATGATTTCATGAGAATCAGAACAAACTTGAGCTAATCCATAGTTTGTAAGCGAATTAGTTAAGCTTCAATTTGATTTTTCCCCTTATTCATGCTGAAAAAATTTCTCTTTAAGCAAGTAAATATGGATCACAGTGGGAAGTACTAACTTCTAACACTTTCCAAAGAGCACAAACCTTCTGTTATTCCATTCACATAAAATACCAGTTGACAGATGGCACTTGCCAGAAAATAGGGAAGAAAAGCATTTAACTAGAGATTTATAAAGTGAAATTCTCTCAAGAGAAGTACCTGTATATGTGGTTGGATATTTAAGAGATAATAAGTCTAAGACTAGTGTAAGAAAACAGAAACTAAAACTAAAACTAAACTAAAACTAAAACTAAAGGGAGAAAGAAATTCTGTTCTTAAACCTGAATCCAGTTTTTAATTAACTATGTTACTTTCATTGGCTATTTACTTTCTCTGGGCCCAAATTTTCTTACCATTTTAATAAGAGAATTGGACAATATAGCTTATGACCTACATTTTGGCACTACCATTCTGATTTTCCATATGTCCATTATATTCATTCCTTTATTCATAAATCATGCCTTGATACCATAATCTATGGCAGACATACTGCTAGGGCTGCAAATGTAATGATATATATATATATGTATATATATATAATTTTTATTTATACTTATTTATATATCATGTTTGTAATATGATGTATTATATATAGCATACTGAAGTGTCATATGAATAAATAGGATATAGATAAAGGAGAGAAGAGGTATAAGTCACACAGGGGACTCAGTAGGAGAAAAGGTTACAACAGGAAGCATATGAAGCATATTATTTAAGCTATTGGCTTTAGTGAAGCAGAATAATACAGAGATTTATATAAAGCAAAATGATAGGGGCTCAGCTCATTGGGACCCCCTTGTTTTAGCCTACAGAATCTAGAAATTACCCTTGAAGAAATGCAAAGCCATCCTAGGGTTTTAGATATGACAGTACCATGGTCACATTTGTATTTCAGCAGAATACAAGTGAAGGTAAGATGAGTTATTATGCTGAAAATATATTATCCTGAACTATTTGTGGTCCCAAAGGCTTAAATAAGCAGTGATCATGGATGCATATCGTCAAGCATTACATACCTGAAATTCAATTGGAAATTGAAATCCATTCTTTGACTTAACTGCTATGTTACCCTGGAAGAGACACTGGGTCTTAAGAGGTCATAGGGCTGGTCCTGGTCCTGAAGACACGAATAGACATGAATTGAGAAATGATTAAGAAGGCTACAGAAAAGATTAAAATTTGTGTTGAAAAATCATTGGTCTGTAGCAGTCCTCTGTGTATATGTTATGGCTGTTAGCTTGGTGTTTTTGTGGGACTCCTAACAGTGGGAATGGGGTTGTCTCTGACTCATTTGCCTGCTCTTGGGACTCTTTTCCTCCTATTGGATTGCCTTGTCCAGCCTCGATATGAAGGCTTTTGCCTTGTCTTATTGTATCTTGCTTTGTCCTGTTTGTGTGTTGTCACTTACTTGGAGGCCTGCTCCTTTTTGAAGAGAAAACAGAGGGGAATGGACCTCAGGGAGAAAGGAGGTGGGAGTTGGAGCTGGGAGAAGCAGAGTGAGGGGAACATGTGGTCTGGATGTATTGTATGAGAGAAGAATCTATTTACAAGAAAAAAATCAGACTATATGATATTTACAAAATATCTATATTGTGTGGTACTAAGTTTTCATCTCAATGAATTTTCATGTACATAATTCTGAACTGTAAAAATTAAGCTCATTTGTTTAAAGAAAAACCACCACAGTTAACAGCAATTTCTATTTTGAGCATTCACTATACTGCGTGTGGTATACAACTGCCTTGGTTTGGAGTGAGCCATGAAAGATAGCAAAGAGAGCCTAGAGCCATTGTGCTCATGGCCTCTAATATATTCATTTTCCTTGTTTCTTCTCATTTTCACACAAACCTATTCAGAAAGGAAGATGCACTGGCCTAGTTTTCCCTCTGTAAGTGAAGACAGCCTAGATTAGGAAGGATAAGGTCCTAGCCTTGTTTACAAACATGGACAGAATGTGAGACTCCAGATTCCCAACCTTACATCTATTGGCCTCTGTGATGAGCTTGCCTAATGCACTCTCATTAGCAAGTGAGGGTAGAGACACTGCAAATAAAAATGTCTGTTACTCTTCATTAATCATTATGCAAACATTTCACTGAACCTTAGAGTTCACTAGTGAAAACCAGTTGATTTAACCAAAAGAGAATTTTGTGAATCCTTTTGGACTAATGAAGCTATCTGAATTATGAGTGGCTTCATTTTTTGGCATCTGTGCCTCTGGTCCCTATGTTAGTAGACAAAAGCTGCATAACTAACTACCACCAAACCTTAGTGGAAAAGTAGATACAGATTTCATTCATTGAGATTGGGAAAAATGGAGGAAGAGGAGACTTGAAGGAAATTATGAGTGTTGTCATTATACATGTTGAGAATGAGGTAAAATATACCTACCACTACTCACCTGGTTTTGTGTCATTTTATATGTATCCATGGTTATAAAAGCCTTAGGATACCTCCAAGTCTAACGCACTGTAGAGTGACAGGAATGGGACTACGTAGATCTAGCCTAGTTCTACCAAAATCCCCTACCCACACCTAATGCTATTGGCTTTTTCTTACACTTCTGTACTGACACTTTCTGGCCTTTGTTTCTCCTGTTGAAATGCTATCCCTCAATTTATGTCCCTAGCTCCAAGTTTTCTCTTCCAGTTATCAGTAAAAAGGAGCCCTGATTTGGCCCTGTGGGGTAGGAATTATTATCACAGATATGGGCCCAATCTGCAATGTATTATCTATGTTCTTTTTCCCCAAGGCCTAAAGTTTTATCCTCTCACCGTGATGATCATGTTTTGTTCATTTTCAATTCTTTTTTTACTCTCGATAAAAGAATTGAAAAGGAACAAAAGTAAGATAAAAGATACCCTTTATAGAGAGGATGAAAATCTACAGAGTGTTGGGTGGTCTTCTGGATCAGAAGCCATTTCAGGGTGTGTGGAAATTGTACCATCTCAGCTCTCCATCCCAGGAGACCATGTTGTATTTCCTGTTTGACTCTTTGGAGGTAAATGTTCTATGCTCAACTCCTATAGAATGTGATTCTTTTGTTTTCGTGGTGTTAATGTTCCTTGCCAACAGCTCAATAGATATTCTTGGAAAAGAGAAATGATCTAAGCAAGGGTAGGAGACTGAGAGCTGCAGGCCAAGGGACAAGAGATCCTAGAACATGTTATTTCCTTTAGGCTTCATTCTTTTTATGGTCTGTGTAGCCATCATATCTCCAACCCCCACAATTGCCCCAGAAATGTCAGTCCAGCAGACACACTGAGGAGTGTTTTATCATTTGAAGGCATTAGGAGTTAAACTTAATAACTTGGCTATGATACCCAATAGACTATTCAAATTGTAACTAAAGCTTCATCACTAGCTTTTTCCATTTTAATTTGCCACACATGTAAAGTATCTTGCTTGCCAGATGATAGCTTACTATCCATGAGCAAACAAAGGTTGAAAGGAAAATGCCCTACAGAGAAATAGGAACTAGATGAGTAATTCAACATACCTCCCTTAAGGATGAAACTAACTTTGGAAGAAAAACCACAATCAGTATTGAAAATCCAGGACAAGGAATGCAGCAGACAGAAATTTCAAAGCCTGCACATAGTTTGTTGGCTCCACACTGTCTAGCTATTCTGTCTCCCTATAGTTTTCCCAAGGGGATCACTGTACCTGAAGGGTCTTCTCTAGAGTGGCTTCCCTCTCCTTGCCTATCTCGTCAATCTGCTTTGTTTTTAGAACTCCACACATGTCTACCTCCTTTGAAAAACTCTCCAGTAACAGTCAAAGACTATTTTTATTTTCCACAAGTCTATAACATTTTAAAACTTTTCATTTGATTGTGTTGTTAGGAATGTGAAGTTAGGCCTTTGTATATGCTAAGCCAGTCCTCTTCCATTTGACCACACCCTTGACAATTTTAAATTCATCATTTAAAATATTTATTGATCCATTTATTTTTGTGTGTTTGTACATGTGCATGTGGTTGTGTATGTGATTGTACATGCACCTCCATGTGCATGTATTTAGGGGCCAGAAGTCAGCTCTGGTGTTCCCCAGAAGAAATTTCCACATTGTTTTTGAAAGAGGATCTGTGGTGATTATATTATGTCCCCCAAAATATTGTGTACCCTAATAAAACTTATTTGGGGTCAGAGAACAGAACAGCCACTAGATTAAACATAGAGGTTAGGCAGTGCTAGCACACGCCTTTAATCCTAGCATTCCCGAGGCAGAGATCCATCCAGATCTCTGAGTTCAAGGCCACACTGGAAACAGCCAGGCATGGTGGCACACACCTTTAATTCCAGTGGCACACACCTTTAATTCCAGTACCTGAGATCTCATGTCTTTGCTTGAGAAAGACACATGCCTTTAATCCCAGAAAGGAGTGGCAGGAAGCAGAAAGGTATATAAGGTGTGGAAACCAGAAGCTAGAGGCCTCTTAAGCTTTCAGGCTTTGAGCAGAGTTCAGCTGAGATTCATTTGGGTGAAGACTCAGAAGCCTGCAGTCTGAGGAAACAAGATCAGCTGAGGAGTTGGCAAGGTGAGGTTGGCTGTGGCTTGTTCTGTCTCTCTGATCATTCAGAATTTACCTCAATACCTGGCCTGGTGTTTTCAATTAATAAGACCGTTTTAAGATTCGCTCTACAAGGATCCCTCACAGGGATCTGGAGCTTAGAGAGGAGGCAAGTCACTCTAAGGGATCTTCCTGTCCTCACCTCTCCAGCATTGTGATTACAAGCACGCAGAACCATGCCCGGCTTTTCCATGGATTCTGGGGATTACAGAAGGCACTTACAGTCTCAGCTAGCTCTGTAGTTCCCTTCTAGGCACCTTTAAACATACACAATATTTTTATCATTCACAGAAGAGTTGCAAGGGCAATAACAGATATTATTTACGAATACATCACTATGCTTAATCAAATATTATTTTTAAATCATTGTAAGTGCCTGAAGATGAAGAATTTAGGAAAAGTTTGAATCCTTAAGCATGAGCTCTAGATTTGTTTGGATTGCACCTGTTTTCCTCCTGATATACTCTTTTGTTCTTGGCCCTAATCCAAGACAGTCCAGCATCCCATTTGGCTTTCATGTCTCGTCCATTTTGCAGCAGTTTTTGGTTTTCCCTTGATCTTTTAACTTTGATGTTTTTGAGGAATACTGGTCAGGTATTTCTAAGAATGCCATATTTTTTTCTACTGAAAGGTTATTGTTTTTTCTTTTTCAATATCATATTTTTTTAGGAGTTACTACATCCAGCCCACACTGAAGAGAAGAAGGACATTCTCCTTCTTAGATGGAATAACCAAGAATTCCCAAGTGATTGTTAAACCACCAGGGGAGCTAATAAATGTCTGGATGAATACTTAGGCTACATCCAATTCCTTCTTCAAGTCTTATGTGCAGCATTTATCATTTTAGTGTTCCAGTAGTGATTTTTTATTTCCCCTCATGGATTCCATGTTCCTAATGAAGATAATTTATCTTTTCTCTCCATTTATTTACTCGATTGCTTATATCACTATGGACTCACAGGTTTATATTTTATACTTTGAATTATATACTCCAATACTGTTTCAATTTACTTTCTTACCTTTATTTTCAAGTGTTACTCATAAGCAGCTATTTAAGTTTGGCTACTGTGTCTTTTTGATATCATTTGTGACTTTATTAATTTCTTGGGCATGTACTCATCTTGTCTTATTAAATTGTCAGTCCTTGGGCTGGGGAGACAGCTCAATGTTTAATGTGCTTGCCATGCAAGAACTGTGAGGAACAGCATTTGTGTTCCCCAGAACCCTTGTAAATTGTGGGTGGGTGTGGTATCTTGCCTGTAATTCCAGCCCTAGAGATCAGAGACAGGGGACCTCTGAAACAAGCTGGCCTAGCAAAACTAGCCATGACAGTTAGTTCTGGGGTTGACTGAGATACCCTACCTCAATGAATAAAGGTGGAAGAGAATCAAGGGTGATTTCCTTGGGCCTTGACAAGCATGTGCACACATGTATATGAGAACCTGTATGCATATATGCACCCATGGACCCACACACATACAAACACACATGCACACTCGCATGAAAATGAAAAAAAATAATTCTTGAAGAAAGAAATGATGTCTTATATATATGTAGCCAGTGTTGAATGCAGTGCCCAAAACAAACACATACTAGGTCCTAGATTAATGATTGGTGAAGTAATTAGATGAGCAGAAAGATCGGATGGAAGATTCACATCACTGGTAAAAGAAGAGCCTGGTAAGCCCAGCCAAGCCTGTGTGAAGCCAGAGGAATTTGGATCCAGTTGACCGTTTTTAAAATCTTCACTGGGGTATCAGCTAAAGCAGTTGCAGCCTAATTTATGAGCAGAACTGCTGCAGCCAATGAAGGGTGTTGTTGAATGGATAAGCAGAGACAAAGCATCCGTATCGGTGTGTCCCCAGAAGCATGGCCTTGTAGGTTGAAAAGATGCTTCAAGAGGAGCACCGGAAAACAGCAGCTATACTTTCCTGGAACACAGGGTTCTTAGAGCCTCCTTTGAGATGAGAAGTTTGTAATGATAGGCAGCTGTACCCCATCGAGGATCAAAAGAGTAGCAGAAACTAGAGTCAGGCTATTCATCCAGTGGGAATGTTTGGATAAGCCATTTGATGCTTTAAGGAAGGATTGTCCTTATCTCAGTGTTTCTGACATGTATTTTCATTCTGCTTGGCACCACTTAGAGAGGAAAAAGCCAACATTTTAGAATATCTCTAATTCCCACCCATTGATTTTGGTAAGGACCATCAATTCCAGTTTCTGGCTAGAAAGATTAAAGCTTCTGAAGGCAAAGCTGTATGAAACTTGGGACGTGTGTGTGTGTGTGTGTGTGTGTGTGTGTGTGTGTGTGTGTGTGTATGCCCAAGTTTTAAACAGCTAGAAAAAATGTATACTTAAAATAACTTAATCTTAGAACATCCAGAATGAAAGAGAACCTGTCATCTTGGTGCCATGTGAAAGTTCTCTAGACATGTAGCAGAGGTGGCTGCAGAGCTCATCAGACTTCCACAGGACTCCTAACTTCCTATGTCACACTTGCTCATGACCAGGAAGAACTTCTGTAACCTTGCTAAGCTTCAGTTTGTTCATCTACAAAATTGTGATCAATGTGCCAACCTAACAGGTGGGTTTGATGAAATTATAAATACCATGCCCGTAATGTGGTACCTTATACACAGCAGCTGTTCAAGAATGATACCTGTTCTGAAGGCTCCCAACACACACACATTCCACATCCAGCTTTCTCCTCCCAGAGTTTCAAGTTCTTGTCTAGTCTGCAGTGAATACCTGGTACTGCCCCACTCTATCTAAAATATGAAAGTAATTAATACCTTATTTTACACAACCCCCACGCCCTCTGGCTTGCAACATTTTCTCCTCATTTTTTTTTCAAGTCATGTTTACAGCTCAGCTCCAAATGGATCAAAAAAGTTTCAACGTGTGACCATCTGTAAAAGGCCAACCAAATCAACTTCCTTCTTGTATTTACTTCACTCTCTTCAAACCATCCTGTGGCTTTCTTGACAATACATCACACCATGTTCCCATAGCACACTCTAGTAAAGTGGATGGAGTCTCTTGTATTTTATTCCTGGGTAGCCACACTGCTTTCTGGTGCAGTGATACAAGTTGTTGTTTCTGTTATTGTTTAGTACAAGGAGAGGGAAACTTTACTTCTCGTCAGGCAGAATCACAATAAGGAAGTCTCCACACATGGGAATTGATCATCACCTGAAAGTCCTGACTGAAATGTAATGATTAGTTCTGGCTGTTCCTTGACTTCTGGGGAGCAGCAATCTAAAAGCACAGAGCTCTAGGAGCTGCTAGGCTTCGTCTGCATCCAGTCCTCTGCCTGCTCTGGCTGATACAAATAAATTTGAACATAAGCCTTCAGGTCAGACTCTGGCAGAATAGCCCATAAGCTGACAACACATAACAAGAACATAGCGAGACACTCTATAGTAATGATATGGCCTGACCTTATGCAGTGCAAGATAGAGGTCCTATAACCAGGGCTAATTGAGCATTTCTAGGAAACCAGTCTTCTACCACCACCAGGACTTTGATTTGAACTCTGCAGCTGAGAAGACAGTTGGTAAGTGGACAAGATATTTGTTTGTGAATATTTGAAGAGAAACCAAAAAAGAAAGAGCTGGAAATTATTCATTGCGGTCAGTGGGGCAGGAAAAAGATTGGAGAGTGTAAATTGTTCTTTTTGAGGCACCAGGAGGGCTACATTGTTAAGGAAAGCAGCATGTGACAAAAGGTAAAACAGGGTCGCTCTCGGGTCTCTTCATTAAAATAATTGCACTACCTGGCAAGTTAGGTAAGAATAGAAGGCTACCAGCTTCCTTACAGGGTAAATCTCAAAAGCCAGGGGACAAGGACAGGCAGTGTCATTCTGATTGGGATAAGAATTGAAAATGAAATAGATGGGGTTAGCCATCTGTGGAAATCTTTTCAGAAGCAGCCAGCTCTGAGAGATGACTGGGAAATGTGTTGCTAATGAAATGAAAGCAAGTCTCTAAACTTTCCTCAAGAAGATGCCAATCAAAATGCCATGTATTTAGGATCTGCTTCAATCTCCGAATTGTTCATTAGATTGGGCATTATAAGAGCTACAATACCACACTGACTTGCTAAGTGACCTTGAAATTGCTTGACCTCTATGGGACTTGTATATTTCATGTGCAGCATAGAAGAGGTTTATATACACCTGATTTAGAGAGTTATCTGAGAATATTCTTTGTGAGGTGGTATGTAAATTATAACAGCCCTAAAATAATGATTTGATGGTGTTGATATTGATGACAGTGTTGATGATGATGGGGATAGTGAGAAAAATAGGAATGGACATTGGCTATATTAAAAATGGAGAATGCAGTATATTTTCCTCTTAAGTGTGACTGTTACTGGATCTGTTCTTGGTCTAAGGATAAGTTAGAGTGCTATCTTGTCTATCTACCAATATACTACTCCAAAACATAATTCCTAGTGATATTTTATGCAAAAGCACCAGTCACTTCAGGGTCATTTTCTCCATCTGAACTCAAGAACTTTACTCCTGCTGCCAAGGCTTCTGGTT
>LZPO01108015.1:44362-79558 GCA_001675575.1 Neotoma lepida | reverse complement strand
AAAGGCGTGCGTCACCACCGCCTGGCCTAACTAGAGTTATGAAAGGGGTTCTTTTTTCAGCATGATTTCAGACCCTATAACAAAAAATAGTTTTGCTATTATATTGTACTACCTGTAAATTACTATTGGCAATTTGTGGTTAATTTTTATATTATGAAATGAACTCCAGTCTATTAAAAGGCTAAATATTGTAGTGGGAAGAAGACAGGTGTTAGAATAAGAGAGACACAGAATCAGAATCCATATTGCTTACATTATACCCTGTGTGTGTGTGTGTGTGTGTGTGTGTGTGTGTGTGTGTGTAATGTGTGCATTTCTTCATCTGAAAACTAGAATGAAATAATCCAACCTTAATTGTGATCTTCAGTGGTAAGTCTTCCTTTTTATTTCAATCTATTAATAAACTGAGAAACAGGCTTCAGATGTGAAGGCTTCAGATATTCTTGAGCCTTCAAGAATATATGGATATATATATTCTTTTGTTCATTGCTAGTCAATATAATTAATCACATGACAGTACAGAATTAAGGCATTTACAGAATTGTGGAGAAAGTCCAGAACATTGTCTCTATATTTCAGAAAATGATCAACACTTTTATTGCAAAGAAAAAATTGCCCATGTGATGAGATGTTCTTTTCAAGTACAGTATAAGTAATATGCTCAAGTAGCTTTTGGGGAGCTGAAGAAGCCAGCTGTGTCACTTGGTTTAAATAATGACTACTGTCTTCTTTTAGATTAGAATTGCGGTGGCTCAGACTTTGTCCTGTCTTTCAGAGCTGTGCAGTCTTGTGTGTAAAGGAACTGGAATGACTAAGCTCATTTAGATAGGCACACAGATACCTAGCAATCAGTGATACAAGCCTCCTGGTACAGGTAGTACAATTGAAGAAACTGGTGAATATGAAACTAATAGATATCAATAAGTTTAGACCAAATTGAGAAAAAGGAAGAAACTGACAAGTTTTTTTTTAATGACTAGAAAATGTACTACTACCCACTTGTAAATGTACAGATGGTGCAAATCACTAAGTTTTTTAAAAACACAATTTATTGAAGATACTATATTTTAAAACAATTTTACTGAGGTATAATATTCATAGCAAAAATTTACCAGTATAAGGTTAGAAATCGAATGACTTCAGTATACTCAGCGTTAGGCAGCCATCACTGTTATCCAACCAACATTTTAACACCCCAAGTAAAACCCTATACTCATTATGTACTTAAGTCATAATTCCCTTGTCCTAGGAACCCTGGAATTCATAAACTGCTTTCTGTCTCTATGGATTTGCTCCTTCTGGGTATTTCATATGAATGGAATCATATAATATGTATCTTTTTATGTGTGGTTTCTTTAGGTTAGCACAATGATTTCAGGGTTCATTCATGCTGAGTCATACATTCATACATCATTCTTTTCTAATGCTAAACAATATTGTACAAATATACTGGGATTGAGTTATTCATTTGTATTTTTATATGTAGCTGATATCTTGTGGACCATAATTATACATTTTTTGATAAAGTCTGATTTATCTACTTTTTCTTTTGTTACTATGCTTTGGTGTTTTATCTGAGATTGTTGCAGAGCCAAAGTCACATGATTTACTCCTATGTTTTCTAATAATTATTACACAATTTTAACTCTTATGTTTATATTAATGATTCATTTTGAAAATATTTACAGTGTAAGATAGGTATATAATTACATTCTTTTACCTAGATATCTTGACACTATTTGTTATAAAGGACTGCTGGGGCTAGAGAGATGGTCCACTGGTTAAGAGGACTTGCCGATCTTGAACAGGACCAAGGTTCAGGTCCAAGTATGCACATAACAGTTTACAGCTGTCTGTAATTCTTCAGTTGCAGAAGGATACAGTGTCCTCTTCTGGTTTTCAGGGGCACCAGGCATGCATGAAATACACATGCATACATGCAAGTAAAACACTCATACAAATAAAGTCTTTAAAAAAACTATTTTTTTCTCATTGAGTGGTTTGGTACCTTTATCAAAACTCATAGATATAACTTTATCTGTAGGTTGTCATTTATGTTGTATCAATGTTTATGCATACCACGAGGCCAATACCATACTTTAAAATTATGGCTTTTAGTAAGTTGTTCAAGTTTACTGTCAAGATTACATTGTTTTTTCTGCATCTTTTGAATTCTCATTAATTTTTATCATAAACTTGTTAATCACTGCAAATGCTCTGAGATTCTGAAGAGAATATAGGGAGCTCTGATGATTTACCTTCATTGTCAGCTTGACTGGATTTAGAATGACCTAAAAGACACACTTCTGGGTATGTCTCCGAGAATGTTTCCATAGAGATTTATGTGAGAAGGGAAGACTCACCCTAAATGTGAGCAGCATCATTCCACGGGCTGGGGAACCAGGTTGAATAAAAAGGAAAAAGAGAACAGAGCACCAGCATACATCTCTCTCTACTTCCTCACTACTGATGCAATGTGACCAGCCACATCACAGACCCACTGGCAAGCTTTTCCACCATGATGGACTGAATCTCTTTTAAACCATGATACAAAATTAATTCTTCCCTTAAATTGCTTCTGTCAGCTATATTATCATAGCAACCAGAAAAATCATCAACACAGAGCATTGTAATCTTAGTAATATTAAGGCTTCCAGTCCATAAACACAAGATATCTTCTATTTGTTTAGCTCCTTTAGTTTCTTTTAACAAATAAGTTAGTTTGGAGGAGGAAACTTCTGCAGGATTTTCGTTTTTGGCAGTCATCCATCTCCTGTCACACTGTGACACCTCTTCCTAGTGCCCTTATTGTTTCATGCTCTGGTTAAAGTACACCTGAGCTGAATATGAGCTTTGTCACTTGAGGTTTGTGAGATCATTTGAAAATCAATCCCTTTTTTGTGCCCCAATGCCCTCTTATTTCAAATAGAGAAATGTTTATTTCAAGATTACAGTAGCAAATCTATAAATATTACAGTGTTTGCTTGGTTGCTGGTACATGATGACCATTTGATAATTGCTATTCTCCTTACCACTGGCCTACATCAAAATAAACATTGCCTTAAGATAAGTAGGATCACAGTGCAACCAATTACCGATGCTTTATAACAACCTTCTGAAAATAACAGTAATTTCAAGGATGATTTCCGAAGAGTTTTACAGTGTGTCCTTTTAAGATCATACAGTATAGGACACTCCCCCAGAGTTAAGTATGTAAGGATTTACAAATGTATGGAAGGTATAACTACTTTGCCTAAGGGCATTGACAGCTGTAATAGAGGAACAAAACTAGAAATCAAATAATGAATAATGGTCATTAGTGGTGATGCTTGTTGCTGTAGTCTCAAGGGCATTATCCAAAACAATAAGTAATGTGTCTCAGAGACAGAAAATATCAACTCTGGATTGGACTGGCCTATAATGCTTTATATAATTAAGGAAACCCTGTTCATAGAGTTGGGGAACCTAAGATTGGAAGAGAAACGGGAGAAGAGAAAGCAGTATGGGTTAAGACGGGGTTTCAGAGAAGTTTCTGTGCTTTACAGTGAAGAATCTTTCTCAAGTTTCAAAGCTTTAATATGATTTTTTCAAGCCTAACCATAGACAACTGCAAAAGGTTTATGTGTTCTCCTTACATCAGACCCCTACACAGCCAGTGAACTGAATTCTCTGAAGGGAAGCCTTTAAGAACTTAGGCATTGGGGCCAGAGAGGTAGCTCAGTAGATAAGGGTACTTGGAGCAGAAGCCTGTCTATCTGAGTTCAATCCCCAGAACCCACTTAAATGTGGAAGGAGAAACCAATTCCACATAGTAGGCCTATGTCCTCCACTTACCTTCTCTGGAATGTACATGCCCATACATCTAACAAAATAAAATATTTTTTAAAAAATGAACTTAACCTTTAGCCAGTTAAGCTCTTTATTTCCATCCCTAACTCTAATATATTGATTTTTAAATATCTTCATCTGGGCCTTGGATAGAGCTCTTCTTCAGGTGCCTCTGCAAGGTCTTCTTCAAGCCAAAGGGCCGAGGGGAAAATTTTAAAGATACTTTGCCCTCCTTCGACTTAGTGACTTCTTTGCTGTTGTTGTTTTTCTTATCATGCCTGGAATGGTATCCAGGACCTCACATGAGCTAACAAAGTGCTCTGGCATTGAACCCTATTCCCTCATCCACCCCACAACAGATCAACTTTTCTATTCTGAACTTGCCCACTCCAAGATATGTCTACCTACCACAGGGCCTGTAAAAGTATAGGAGCCTTTTGTTGTCACTGAGATGACTCCTACTTCCTTACTAATCCTTAGGACACTTGCCTAGCACAGTTTTGTGTGATAGAAAGTGAAAAGGGCTAAGTCAGTACTTGGGGGGTTTAGCCACTTACACTGTTGTAATAAGTGTTTAAAATTTAACTCTTCCATTTGGGACTTGCTACTTTCATCCGTTATGTCAGCAGCTGTCAGCACAGCAGTCTCTGCAAGCTCAGTCTGTCTCCTGACAATCAGTGGCTAAGAGCAACTGACCCTGGCTAAATATATGGAAGAGCAGGTTTTCTTGGAATGATAAGAGTTAGCACAGACACATGAAAGGGATGGATGTGATAAAGAATTAATTATTTGGACTAGTTTCAATGGTTTTCTACCTTTCTACTTTTCCCAGATATACCCATCTGATTCAACTCATTATGCCATATTCAGCTTATATCCCTGGAAGGCTTGCTCTTTTGTTTGAAGGGAAATGGAGGAGGAAGAGATGTGGGGGAGAGGAGAAGTTGAGGGGAGCTGGGAAGAGTGGAGGGAGGGGAAACTGTGGTCAGGATGTAAGGGATAAAATAAAAGAAAAAATCAATATCAAAACTGAGCATTTAAAGTCTATTGTTAGGTGAAAGAACTATTTAAAAATGAAAGAAAAAAGGGGCCAATCATGTTTACTTTGATACCTCATTTCTATGTCTTGGCTGTACTATTGAGTACTTTCATGGGTTAAGCATGAATGTTTTAGGGTCCAGTGTTATTGCCACCTATTATACCACTGGACTCTGTTGCATGAGTACTCTGATACCTCCCATCCCTTAATTTTTCCCATCCCAAGAATGACAGAAATGTGGATCTTAGGGTGTCATCTACCCACGAAGGTAGAATTACCTTTGCATTGGTCCCTCTCTCCCAAACGTGGACTACCATAACTGGGGAAGGAGTTACAATTCACTGGTATGTTGCTTCCTTAATTACTTTCCTCACAAACAACTTAGAGGATGAAAAGATTGTTCTGACTTATAGTTTCTGAGGGATTTTAGTTCGGCCTGGTAATGGGGACATAGACGGGAAGTGGTTCCATTATGGAAGGAGCATGACACAAGGTTGCTTTATGTGGGGGCCAACCAGGAAGCAGAGACAGCAGACCAGGACCAAGAGTAAGTATAAGCTTTAGAGGCCATCTTTAATGACTTACTTCTGCCAGCCAAGTGTCACTTTCTGTCTTAGTGTTCTACTGCTGTGAAGAGACACCATTGCCACAGCAACTCTTACAAATGATCACATTTGACTGGGGCTTCCTTATAGTTTCAGAGGCTCAGTCTGTTTTCAGCATGGTAAGGAGCATGGCTGAAAGTGTGGCAGCACACAGGTGGACACGGTGCTGGAAAAGGAGCTGCAAGTTCTACATCTGGATCTACAGGCAACAGGAAGAGAGAGATACTGGTCCTGGCTTGAGCTTTTGCAACCCCAAAGCTCATCCCCAGTGACACACTTCCTTCAACAAGGCCACACCTACTCCAAGAAGGCTAGATCTCCTAATCCCTCTCAAGTAGTGCCACTCCCCTAATGACCACACATTTAAATATATGAGCCTCTGGGGGCCATTCCTATTCAAACCACCACACTTTCTAAAGACTTCAGGGACCTCAAAGTAGCACTAAAAGCTGTACATCAAGTGTTTAAAATGTGAGCCAGTGGGGGAACATTTCAGGTTCAAACCATAACATTTCACCTAGCCACCATAGGCTCATGACTATTTCATAATAAAAACAACGCATAGAGTACAACTTCAAAAATCGTGACCACTTTGAAAGTCCTAATACTGTTCAAAAGTCCAAACTCTGTTCTGAGACTCATGTCAAATTCCTAGCCATGAATACTTATAAAATCAAAAAGAAAATTATGTGCTTCCAATATACAATGGCACAGAGTTAACATTCCCATTACAAAAAGGAGGAAAATTTTAGCATGGAAAGATTGGATCAAAGGAAGATGAAACCTAGAGGGCAAACATTAGACCCTGTAGCTCTATTCCCAGAATCTATGGCACATGTTGGTAGGATGTGAGTTTCATTGTGTTTGGGTAACCCTCTCCCTATGGTCTTGTCATATGTAGCACATGTATCTTCTCTCTTGGGCCAGCTGCATTTGGTGCTTATCGTTTTTCCCAGCATCCTCTCACATTTCCCAGCATCCTCTCACATTTCCCAGCATCCTCTCACATTTCCCAGCATCCTCTCACATTTCCCAGCACCCTCTCACATTTCCCAGCATTCTCTCACATTTCTGGAATATCCAGCATGCTGGGCTCTTTACAGCCTGCAAGGTATCTGACCCTGTGACACACTGCCTAGCTTCTGGATGTCCGTGTAACTCTCTCATTTTGCATGCTTGCAAAACCTATGCTGCTGCCACCCCCAGAAGCCACAGGGCCCTCTTTTACCACAGCCATAGAAGCTCTGATTGTTAGGTGGCTGAACTTGGAAAACTCTGCTTTACTTGACCCTTTTTCAGTTGGGCACCCTGGGAGCTCTCCCTGTTCAAGAACCCTGGAAGCTCTCCCTGTTCAGGCTGTCTCTTTTGAAATGAAAGTCTTTAAATTAATTTGCATTTTGCACCCTGAAGCCTTCAGTGGAAGAGTTCTTTTCCTCAGGGAACCTTTCCCTCTGTTCTAGTGCAAACAAATGCAGCTTCTTTTTAATGGCATTTCTCTTTAGCAACCTTAGCCTCTTTATCCACACTTGGCATCACAAGCAGCTTTTAATGCCCTCCTACTCCCAAGATGCATAGGTTTTCGAATCTTTCTGTTGCTTTTGCTTCCTATTCTGACTGTAAACCTGCCTAAAAGCAGCAAACAACAATCATACAACAACCTGGATACTCATGCTGTCTTAAGATTTCCCACCTCCAAATAAATTATTTCATTTATTTTCAATTCAGCCTTACTCAATACAGATCAAACATTTTTTTTTTTTGGCAAGAATGTAATGACCACTAGACAAATTCCCAGGAGAATCTCTGTGGCCATCAGAACCTACATGAGTACAATCTTTATGCCCACATTCATATTGACATTTAGGTCTTCCAAACTCCCTACCCAGTTTGGCCATTAAATGAATCTCACAGCATTAGGCCCCCTTCCAAATTCTTTCTGAAAAGTACTAAGTCTACAAACCACATAATCGGGTTTAAGCTCAGGAACAAGCCCATTTCTCTAACACCATTTTTATTAGTATTTTTATTATTATATTAGTAGTAGTTTTTCTCATTGCTGTGATAAAATTCCTCACAGGAATAACATAAAGGATGAAAGACTTGTTTTGCCTCATAGTTCCAGGGGGATTTCTATCCTGCATGTGAGGGAAGGCATGACAGTGGAAGAAGTTCCATGTATGGTTTTGAGAAAATGAACCAAGAGACTTATTCATATGATGCCAGACCACAAGGCCGATAGTTTAGCCCAGAAACAGTGGCCAGTATCCCATTGTAAGGCCCACTCCTCGGGACCTGCTTCATCCAACCAGGACCCATCTCATAAGACTCTACGGCCTTCACAATAGTGCCAAAAGCCAGGTACTGAGTCTTCAGAACATAAGCCCTTGAAGGACACTTCATATTCAAATCATAATATTTCTACCATATGGCAAAGTAGAGGGCAGTCTACTACTATTGATTTAGCTGCATTAACTTCATTACGAAGAAAAAAAAATAACCACCAATCCTCCAACTTAGATATGCTGACTTGTGCACAGTTTCTTTTGATCCTTGATATATTCTGCAAGGGAAAAAATGCTAGTTAAATTCTGAACACCGTAAAAATTAGGATTCAGCATTTCTTTTTATATTATATGCCCCGAATTTGAATTCCAGTTAACTGAGCCCACACAAAGTGCTAGACACTTTGCTTTTTGGTGGGGAAGAGCAGCATAGATAGGAAACACTTTTACACAATTCGCCTTCACAGTCTAGTGGGAGATAAAGAAATGGAAGCAAATAACTGTAATACAATGTGATGCGATTCCTGCTCCAATAGAGGTATGTACCAAACACTGAATGCGCTGGAGAAAGGAAGGCCACTTTGCACGAGAGTACAAACAGGCTTTCTTAGGGTGGGGGTATTTACTCTGGATCTTGAAATATGCTCACCAACCATTCTGATGAAGCAGGTGGGTAGATGCCACACGAGAAAGATTAAAAACCCGTATGAAATTGCGATGACTCCTATATACATATATATGAGGCAAAGCAAAAAATTTCGAAGAAGCCCACTGGCTTTTTCTATTGATTTATAGCTTAATCATATGAGCTCAATGAATATTTAGAGACTTTATGATATAAAAAGTACAATCAGAATAAGCTATTATGTCTTCTTGAATCTCATTTAAAACCTAATTAAGTCTGGTGGGAAGCTGGCAGAGGCCTGTCTGGGTGGAAGGAGACAGATCTATCTCTGAAAAGAAACATCAGAAAGTCAGCTTATTCCTCCACAAATTGAGCATTTTTAGTTAAACTCTATCTTCCAACACTGGAAGAAGACATATATACAAAGAAAGAGACATTCTCATTTATAAAATGTTTTTTTAGATGTGTTTTCATTTGATCCTTAACCTTTTGAGAAGGAAAAAACATAGTATGTGCTACTGTCCATGTATAAACAAGTTCAGAGATGTAACTTGTCCAATGCCACAAAGTGTCAGTTTGCAGAGTTAGAGTAAAAATAATGACCCTTTGATACCAAATCTTTTGTTCTTTAATAAACTATACATTTTCTTTACTAAAATCTGTAATGTATTTACAAAGCAAATTGTACCATGAAATTATTAATTTTTATTGAATTGCTCCAAGGTAATTTTCATTGCAATTGAATTAATTCACTTCTTCATAATAAATCTAATTCACAGTTCTATCCATTTTGGGACAGAAATAGGCATGTGGGAAGTTTTTACCCAGGGATCTATACAGCATAAAATACTTGATCCTTCTCTACTTTGCTCTTCACTCCGTGTTGCTGACTTGTATGGACTCACTTGCCTTCAGCTTCCTGACCAGTATGGAGCACTGTCAAGTGAGAGAAAAAGAGGAAAGTTAGCTTAGAGTGTTCCCTGATTTCCCTCATATTGACCTTCAGTGACATGGCAATGGCTCTTTACTTAAAATGATAGGTTATGTCGTGTGTCTCTTCCCAGCTACCAAGCTTGCCTGGGTTCTAATAATCATTCTTTTTTGTTTGTTTGTTTGTTTCAAGCTATGTGGTAGTAATCCTGTATTGCTGTTGTCAGCCATGGCTTTCCTCATCATTGCTTATTACTATTCCCAAATCCTATCCTATGTGTTAAATTCTCCTCAAGTTTTCAAAGACACATGGGCCATCTGTTTTTGGCTCGGATCCTGACGAAAGCCTTCATTCTTCCACTCTTTCTTTACATCTATTTCTCAATAATATTCTCACATAAATACCTGGTTTTCTAATTCTTACCATATTGAGTTGGGTATACTCATTTGCACTCTTACAAATCTTCATGTTCCGTTGCTGGTTCTTGGTCATAAAGGCATTCATATGACTTTGTTGCATGAGTATAGTTAAAGATATAACACTAAAGAGCAATGGCCCTTATCCTTAAAGTCTACGAGTATATTAATTGAATGAAAAGTCATATCACAAACACAGGATACACACAAATGCCACAATTTGAGCAGATGGGTATGGATTTGTTTTAAATGTTCAGGTCTACACAATCAACAGTGCACAGTAAATCTGAGATAACGCAGCCAGTAGAACTTCAGTACAGTGCCTTCCTTAACACTATTTATTTTATTGTAAATAAAAGAAATAAATTCTTATGGAAAGAATATTTTCAATGTTCTAAGAGCTATTACTTTATATACAAATATTTTCATGGATTTTTAAACACAAATTGACTTGTCTATGGCTATATTTTTCCTTTCAAAGTAGAGATCTCTTGAGAATGGGTTATTGTGTTGGCAGTTAGATCCTGCACCCCAGGCTCATCAAGTAGCTCCAATTAGCACAAGAATTTGAGGAGGAAGGTTTTGTGTTACTACCTTAACACTGAAAAGTTTTTCTGAATCCCTACCTCAAAATCCTACCCCAAAACTTTGGGAAAGCCTCCCCCCCTCACACACACACACACACACACACACACACACACACACACACACACACACACACACACACGCCAATTTGGCATTAGAAAATGTCATCAGGCCACTTTGATGGATTTGCTGATAGGTTAAATGCAACAAACTTTCAGCTGATTTAAGTCACTTGTATGTTTTGCAGTTATTAGCCACTAATTTGACAAAACTGTTCGTTGGTGTGGTTTCTGTAGAAGAAGTGGAATTCTGACAAATCTTGTGGATTGCAGAAAGAAATGTAGTGAACTATGTAATGACCATCCACAAATGACCACCAGAATAGCATATGTGGTCGAGAATGTAAAAAAGACTCATAAATCACAATCACCTGGTTCTTGATGCAAATGATTTGGTGGTAACTTCTAAAATTATATGAGAACTGAGACAGCATCTATAACAGAAACAAGAAGAATTTACTGCTGGGATGATTTTTGTGTCTGTGAGTTTTAAAATAGGTCCTAGTTCCTCCTGATTTGCAACAGTTCATTACGATCATCAAAAGGAATATTCAGCTAGATGTCTTCCATATTTACTGTCTATCTTTAAAATACAGCCAGAGGATTTTAGTCCTTGACATTTACATTTATCTAATTTATTGTCCACAGACTTTGAATGCTTTGAATTACTTATTTAATTTAAATTAATGGCCCATGTGCAAGTCAAAGAAAGCTAAACTAATTAAGGCAGAAAAGTCTAATCTGGCACATTAAACTCTAAGATTTATTGCAGACATTCAAGATTTGATTTTGATTGCATTTATTGAATCAGGCCAGGAAGCTATTTTACTTTAATGTTTAGGCTAGGTTAATCTATAATAAAGCCTATCCTAAGAATAGAGAGATGAGTTCAATTCAGTTCAACATTTGAATGCTGTGTGCCATGAAAACAAATTCTAGATACTGAGATAAAGTGATGACTAGATCTACCTTTAACAAACCCTCAGTCTTATGAGTGTGAAAGAAAAGAAGATGTAATGTGATTAGGGCTGCATCAGCTTATCTTTTGTCACTGTAAGTTAGGATGTAACTTCCAAAGTTATGGTCTTCGAACTCTTAAAATATATACATATACATATGTAAAAAGTTTCAAAGGAGTTAATTATCCCATAATGGGGCAGCAATGCCCCACTAGACAATACAAGTTAACAATTGAAAACCCCAGTGCCAGGAATGGTTATTTCTTTTGCAGATATTGGCTAGTGGGGTCTTATATACCCCCCCAAAAATTACAGGCTGTTGCTGGTGTTCTTGGTTCTCTTCCAGAACTTAATGGTAAGATCCAGTTGCTGAAGCACCACATACTTGAGTCATAGAGGAAACAAATCCAACTAGTACTCTCCTGGAAGCTTTGTCCATACTGGCTAGCTTTCCTGGTGCTGAAAAGTACTATGCACTGTACTAAAGGAAAAAAGTAGTCGCCAATCTTACCCAGCTGTGAATTGTGCATGCTACAATAGCAAGTGACCTGACAAGACATATCCAGTGATGCAATAGTGGAATGAATGTTATGGGAATAGCTCATAATTCAGATTAGATTTAAGGCCCACTCTGTAAGATGGAACCCATACCTGGCACCATTATTGGGGCTAAGAACTTATATCTAGATAGGTCAAAGGGAAAAGCTATTAAAATTAATCTGCTAAATGGGGATACTATTAAAATGACTCCTATTGACTTAGAGCTATATCTGAAGATTAGAACATCTGTCAACCCTCATAAGAGAAGCTACTTATTGCTGTAGATAGTAATTAACAGATACCTATAATTGATCAAGGTACAGAGAATAAAAACCCAGAGAGTACTCAGTTCTAAATGGGACATCCATTTTCCACCTTTCTCCCAAGGCATAGATGATCATGGAAGAAGGAGTAGAAAGACTGTAAGAGCCACAGGTAATGGAAGATTGTAACAAGAGTGTTTCCAGATGCTCCATATGGTCTAATAGCAGTTGTGACACCAAGCACAAGACTTGCAAAAACTCAAACCAGACAAAATTTCAACATGGAGAGAGGTTATGAGCATAAAGTCCCACCCCTAACTTGAGGAGCAATTCATAATTGATAGCTCTTGGGGAAGGGAGAGTCCATTTTCTTTAAGAGGATAGCCCCTTGGAGGTCAACCCCACACCCAAGAGTATATGGACAGCAGTTATTAGACTAGATAAATTGAACAAACGGACACAGCAGTGGGTGAGTAGGGAAGGGGGATGGATCTGAGAGATGTTAAGTGGTGGTAGCTAATATGATCAAAATACAGTATATCCTCAAAGAATTAATAAAATTATTTTAAAATAATTTAAAACATAAAATTTAAAAGCTACTCCCAATGCAATATTGATTTTTATAAATTAAAGTATGTTAAGTTGCCTCAAATATTTTTCTTAGATTAACTTCTTATCTATGAATAGTAGACTATTTTTATATAAAGCAAAAATAAGTGATAGAAAGGAGTGTCACATTTGATAAACTAGACTTTATCTACTTTAAACTAAATGATTTGTATTATAACAAAAACAACTTTCTACAAATAGTTCTGTGACAGTGTATGCCTATAATCCCAGCACCTGAGAAGTAGAGCAGAATGACCAGAAGTTTAGGATCATCCTTGGTACATAGTGATTTTGAGGCCATCCTGGGGCACATGGACCCTATTTCAAAAAAGCCCACCCAAATTTTTCTTTCTATAAGTTGAAAGAATAGTTCACAAAATTGCTGCCTTAGTATATTCCTGTACATTTGGGAGTTAATAAATTGGTAAAGAACTTTTGACAGTTATGTAAAAGCTGTTTGTATCTAAATAGGACATATACTATTAAGTTTCAAAACTAATATATATTAAAAATATATAGATTGCTCCATAAAACTTCTGGTCTATGTTTTGAAATTATTACTTTCTTCAATTCTGTTTTTACATGCATCACCTGCAATTGGTTTTTATGGGTGCTAGTCTTTCTCACATAAGTTTTTATCACTTAGAATTATATAAGGTTGACTGGAGAACAATCATGCCACTTGCAGAGGAAAATGCATTCCAGTCCACTGGATTCATCCAAGTGAATACTGGCTCCATCCAAGTGAATACTGAAGGCTGCTAAGGGTGTGAGAAAGAGGCATATCATGACATCATCACACTAAGAGTCACTTGAACGCAATTTGAAGTTTCAGTATTAAATTCAAGACTGCTGTTTTGTATACAAAATCATACCTTTATGATCTTTATAACATCTAATATCTCTAACCTATGGAGCATTTCAAGGATCTTAGAAATAACTCGATTTGTCTATCTATTTTCCTTGTTATTTTCATTTAGCATTATTGTTCTTCTTTAGTTTTATCATATCATACCCAAATTACAAAAATGAAAGATAAGTATTGTATGCTTTCTCTCTTATGTGGAATTCAGACACAAATATATATATATATATAATCATATATATATTATATATACATATGTACGTATATATGCACACATATATACGGATACACAAACACACACGCACACATGAAAAGAGAAGCAGTGAGAGGAGAGAGGGGAAGGAAACATGGGAAAGTAATTTGTAGGAAAACATAAGCAAATTCAAATGATATATATCTATGAAAATATCATTAAAACCCACCATTTGACATCACTAAAAATTTACTGCCAAAGAATAAAAAAAAATGATTGTTATGTCAGGAATCAGTCAGTTTCTTCCATAAATATTTTCAGAAATTGCAAGACCCCCTTGTCAACTAAGCTCTGCTGATATACTGTGAAGAGTGCATGAACAATAACTCAGAGAACAGGAATGGCAGTGCCCCAACAAAATCATCCTCACGAAGCAGGTGTGTGGTCTACAGTTGATCGAGCCTAGTGTCAGTTTCTCACTTCCATCCTCAGAGCTTTGGTCAGCTTTCCCATCCTCCTCCTTTTAAAAGAAACACAATACAAACCAACAAAAACACACTTGTGCATCCTGTTTCTTGGAGATTCAATATCCTTTTTGTGAAATCCATCTTCTTTGTTGACTTTCAGAGAAAAGCATAAACATTCTTTATGAAATTATGCCTAAAGTGTAACTGTTCTTTCGAAGCCCTTCAAGCTGGAGATCATAATCAAAGTTGCTTGTAAGAATTTCAAGCATTATATTAAAAAATGCAAGTTCTGGTTGTTTTCTTCAAAGGGCCTTACTCTAATATATAATTTAATCTAGTCTACATTTAAAACTATTTAATTATGACATAAATATGGATACATACTAGAAAAGAATGTGGAGGAAATAATTGATTCATTAGGTGGAAAAATTAGAGCTGATTCTTTTTCTGGTTATGATTGCTCAACAAATAAAATTCTTAAAACTAGTTCATCTTTTTCTTAGTGAAAAGAAATAGCTCAAGTTTTAAAAAAGATCGGTATAGCATCATTATCTAAACAAAATGATTCAGTTTGTCTTTTGTAATATTGCAGTTTATCATAGGATCCTCTAGGAAAATGTCTTGGCAATTCTCTGTACTTATGTTGTCCTCATGACACAAATGTGTTTTTGGTGTGTTGATTCCATGTTTTTTCCTTAGAGGTCTCTTTGCCCACAGCATGTGCTGAAAATCGGTGGTCTCTTGATGTAGGACCTATTGTATATAGGGCCAGCCCAACTTCCCCCAGTCTCATTGGTGGAGCTGCTATAATTACAGGTGTGGGTTGATCTTAGCATCCTTGGCCATGGTTGTTTGAGAAAAAATCTTGTTACTGGACTGACATGAGACTGACCTTAATCTTATATTCTTAATTTTTGACAGATACTGTCAAACTGTAGTATTCTTTGTCAGTTATCTATGAAAGCAGAACAAATAGCCTTAAAATTTAGTGGCTTAAACTTGAAATTATACCTATTTTGTTACATTTGCATGGGCACATGCACACGTGTGTGTGTGTGTGTGTGTATACAGACATGTGCACATGTGTATGTGCTAGCAACAGCATATATATAGAAGTCAGAGGACAACTTGGTAGAATTTAGTCCTCTCCTTCCACTATGTGGGTTCTGTGTACTAAATTCATGTTGTTAGGTTACCTACTGAACCATCTCACTACTCCTCCTTTGGTAATTTCCAAAAAAAATATACATATTTATTTGATTTCATATGTATGGGTGTTATGTCTGCATGCATGTCTGTGTACTACTTGTGTGCCTGGTCCCTGCAAAATTCAGAAGAGGGCACCAGATCGCCTGTAACTGGAATTACTGATGGTTGTAAGCTGCAGTATGGGCGCTGGGAACTGAATGCAAGTCCTTTGCAAAAACAGCAAGTACTTTAACCACAGAGATATTCCTCCAAATGACTTAAACAGCAAAAGCTATATATTTTATGTCAAGACTCTATATGTCCCTTGGAGTATATCATATTCAGTCTGAGTTTGATTGATTACTACCAGATTTACTCACTGATACGCTGCTCTGGTCAGCTAGTGTGTTTACTGGCACCTGGGTATTCTTGGATGATGTTGCTCCTGTGACTAACAATTTTATCATATTACTGAGTGGTAGACCTGGTTCTTCCCTACAGAGGATGCTATGATATACAACTTTAATCCTTCTCTTCAGGCTTAAGACGTTTTCCCCACATTATTTACAACATCTACATACTAATAACTTGCCATTAAATTACCACTCTGATAATTACCCAAAGGAGCTCCTTAGTCAACATCACCAAGATCCCTTGTTGTAGGTGGTCCTAATTCTGTGACTGACTGGTTATTGAGAAAATAAAGTTGCCTCAGTTTGAGACAACTTTGAGGAATAATCTGAGCTCCCACATTTTCCAAGAATTTAACTGAGATCTATTTGCATTTATTATTCACAGTTATTACCAACAATACTCTCCTTAAAATTTTCTCATTGGCCATCTCTTTCCCATTATCTGTTAAGAGGTTAACACGACCTAACACATCTTCTGCCAACCTTCTCCATCTCCAGCAGGCTTTCTTGGGATCACTCCTCTAGGGGAAGTTACAGGTTTTCCAAGTTCATAAAAGCAAATGATGTCTTCTGAGACTTGGTTATAGAACTTGCATATTTGTTCTTCCACCTAATTATTATGATTTAAAATATCTTTCTGCTGTTAAATATTAATGATTAAATAATATTAGTGGTAGTGAAGATGTTTTACCATGTATACTTTGTAACAAGCACTGCTATAAATGCAGTATATATGATAAGTTATTTAATTCCACAGTTTTATGAAGTAGATACTGTTGCTATCCTTTTGTTAATGGCAAAGTAGAATATCACCACATACTTTTCCAATACTTGACCTCTATATGAAATTTATGCATCATTCCTGGCCCTAATACAGAGGGATTACAGTGCTGTAAGAAACAGAATAGTCACACTATTTGGAAAGTTCTTATGTTAATGAAAAATGTCATTAATTTAAGAATTTTCTCTGATAATCTGGACTTAAGTGAAGTGTGTGTAACACCACCACTGCCGGGACTTCACTTATTCTGTTCCTTTTTTGGAGTCTACCAATGCTGTCGCCTTCAGTGTTCTTGTGCTCATGAAACTCTATTATAGTTTATTCACTAAGATATTCTCATGCTGATAGAACTTCAGGTACAAAATTAGTCTGATGTCCTTAAATTTCCTGTTGTGCAGCAGAGCGGACATTTTAAGCATCAAGCCAGCTCATATTTGAATAGAGGTGGATTTAGTTACTGATCCCTTCTATTTATACTGTCTGCCATTTGTTTTAGTGATTGCTTTCCTCTAACCTCCCTTGATAATGAGAAACTATTTTTTGGCTACTCAAATATTATAGAGGGACATGGATTAAGCATTGTACTTCATACAACTGAGAACTATGTTCTTACCCCTCTCCATTAAAGTGCAGAAAGCATTTCTTTGAGGAAGATAGGGTAAAGCTATAATGCTTTCACCCAAGTGAGTGAAATAGTGGATGTTTGATTTGCCTTAAAAAATGTCTTCTCTTTCTTCCTCACTATTCACAAATACAAGCAGGGTGAAGGCTACTTTTTTACTCTTGAGAATATAACGTACTATCATTTCATGCTAGACTTTTGAAACAAGCTTCTAAGAAACATACATGAGATTAAACCCCAACAATTATAGTCTATAACTTTGTAGCTTCTCATCCTGAAGCTCCAACCCTTCCTTGTTACTTGTGTTGATATGATTTTTGATGTAAACACATGCTCCCTTTTCTCCTTAGTATGATCAAATTGGAAGTGCTCTCCCAAAGGAGAACACTGTTTAATATTCTTTAAAATCAGGTGTATGATAAATTATTAAGAAAATTTGGGCTGAGCGGTGATGAAATAATTTATCTACTACCTCTAAATTATTGTCATTTTCTTAAAAATGATAATAGCCACGATCCTGAGACAGTTAATAAAAACACTAATGAAGGCTGGTTGAAAACCCATAATGTTTGAAAGGTTCTCCAGTGAGCATCCGTGAGCCAAATCAGCATGAATTTTGATCTTATTGTATTTACAACTTGTAGATTGTATTAAATTAGCAAACATCATTTGGACTTCCTGACCTTAGTACTGTTATTGATATTACTCATGGAGTGAAATTGCTATGCAGGGAAATTATTTTGGTGAATTGTTTAGTAGAATACAAAGAGATTTTTATCTCCTTTCTTTGTCTAGGTTTGCTGCAACATTCACTTCAGTTGACAATAGAAAAGTCATTATCTAAACCCACCAGGCCATCTTTGTATTATACTTTTGTCTAATTCTATAAGTAGGACAAAACCATAACATGGTAACAGAGTTTCTACCATCTCCTGCTGCTTATCTTTACTGCTGGGTATATGTCTATTTGATTCTGGGAAATGTCTCTCATTAAATAGAGCCTAACTCTCCAAATAGGGAAACAACATGTTAGAAACATTTTCAGTGAGTGATTTATTAGAACTAAAGTAGGAATATCTAGAACCTCTCATTTTTTTCAACTGAGCCTCTTTCACTTTATGCAACAGAAATGTCAAATAAGAGACAGGGAGATTAGAATGATTTTTAAATTCTGCAAAATGGGCAAACAAAAACCTTCGGGGAGTTTTTTTTTCTCTTCTGGTCTCCAGTTCTAATGATGATATCCTATTGCAAAAGAATTAAAATCTAATCATCAGACAATTATATCAATAAATATAATTATTTTTTCACTGTTTGAAATTCTCTTTCTTTTGGTTCTTCATTGCTTATTAAATGTGCTTATGGTACAAGTTAGATATCACTACTAAGTTTCTACAGATGGTTCTGCCTTGATCACATTTTCCTCAGCCAGTTTTACATAACATGTTGTTAGAAGCTAGCTTTCCACTTGATTTTACTGATATTTTGAAGACTAGAAATATTTTATAGAATAATTTCACCAAATATTATTTTCCATATCATAATTCAGTTGTGAATCATTATTAATAATAATTTAAGATATACATATCTCAAGCCCTGTGCCATGTGAATGGGTTTCCTAAGGTATATTTGAACTGGTTTGGTATTTACAATCTTCTGCAGGTGTTTTATTAACATCATTAACATGAAGGCATATTTATCTATTTGGCTGTCTTGAGTTCTCAGATGCATATATTTTACGATTAACTTTTAAAACTACTTTCCCTAACTTTCCATTTTGTTATGCCATTGTAATCATAAATGCCACACTAATAGCCATTTGGCTTGATGAACCATGAAAGGAGATTTTTCAAATGCCAATATTAAAATTGGTAACCAGTTTTGGCCAGATCATGTGCACATTTTTATTTCATGTGCTAGATAGCCAGTAGAATTTACTCCCAATTATCTGAAGACAAAGAGATACCTCCTTACTTAAACTGTTAATTCTTCAAAGATGGCAACCTCATTAACCTTAATTATGGACCCTCAAGATCCAGAATGGTGCTTGTGGACTCTAGCTATGGTCTTTGTAAATTATAAACTGATTACCTGAAAAACATAGGCCATGAGGAGATAGTTAATTAGCAGTTAAATTACATAATTTATTAAATGGCATTTAATAAGTTCTGTAAAATCATATTTAATCAAAAATGTACTAGCATAATTTTATAAAAACCAACATGACCCACACACTTATTGGAAGTAAGCATGAATGCAAACAGTCTAGAAAAAATGCTGCATGAGGTTGTGACCAATAAAAACCTTGAATTCCCCCATAATGAGCATATGCTCCTTAGTTTTCATTCTCAGTGAATTTTGAAGAATCTAATTAAAAAGAAAAATCACACAGGTAATTCTGTGCATTCTTGATCATTTACTTTTATTTTTCTTGTTCATTTTTTAACTATGCAACCATATGAATTTATATATGTGAAGCAAATATTGGTAGAAACAGTGAACTCATCCCATAAAAATCATACTTAAAATTTTCTCATGACTGTGAGCCAAAGAGTTTGTGCCACTATTGTACCTGTGAGCATATGTTGTCATGGTGCTTATTACTGTGGCTTGGCAGCTTGTATGGTTCACAGCTTGTGAAGACTGATGGCTTTCTCTTCGCAGCAGCCTACACAGCACCTGAGAGGTAGCCTGCAGGAGGAAGCTTCGTGGTCAGTACCAACTTGATTCCTCCATGGCCTGTGACCAAGGCATGCGGTGTCTTCAGCAATGTGTGTGTGTGTGCAGAGTCCGGGGGTCTTTATGCCTTCCTATATCCAAATGACAAGCATACTGAGTAGCCTCAAAAATATATCTTGGAATAACTCTGACCAAGATAGTGAAAGATAATTAGGTAAAATGACTGTTTTCACATTATTAATCCTAGGCACCCATGCACATAGGAAGTCTCTCCATCGTTTGTTGTAGTCTTTGATTTCTTCCTTCAGTGTTTTGAAGTTTTTATTGTATAACAAAAGCTCTTAAGACATTGAAAACAGAAACTGAGGGAGACACCAGAATATGGAAAGAACTCCCTTGCTCATGGAGTGGTAGGGTTAATATTGTGAAAATGGCCATCATACCAAAAGCAATCTACATATTCAATAAAATTCCCATCAAAATTCCAACACAATTCTTCAAAGAAAAGAATTTCTGGAAGTCTCACCATCCCAAATTTCAAGTTGTATTATGAGCTATAATAATAAAGACAGCATTGTATTATCATAAAACCAGACATGTTGATCAATGGAATTGAACTGAAGATTCAGATGTAAGTCCACATACCTACCTGTTTTTGTGACAGTGCCATGCTGCTTTTATCAAAATGACTCTATAGTATATCTTGAAATAATGTATGGTTGATACTTCTTACAGTTTTCTTTGTGATCAGGGTTGCTTTGGCTACCCTTGGACTTTTGTGCCTCCATATAATTTTTGAGACTATTTTTCTGTGTCTGTGAAGATCCCAATATTTTGATTGGGATTGCACCAAATATGTAGATTGCTTTTGGTAAAACAGCCATTTTTCACACTATTAATCCTAGCAACCCATGCACCTGGGAAGTCTCTCCATCTTTTGGTGTCTTCTTTCATTTCTTCCTTTGGTGTTTTAAAGTTTTTGTTATATAGGTCTTTCACTTTGAAACAGACTTTACCAAAAAGGTATCAAACAGGAAAATAATTTCACAAATTGACTGATAAGGTTACATGGAATTTTAATGTTTCTCTGCAGCAAAAGAAAGTATCATCAGAATAAAGACCACCTATAGAAAGGGAAAGAAATCTCTGCCAACTACACTTCAGACAGGAGATTCATACATATAGAAAATATAAAGAACTGCAAAAATTAAAGTCTAAAAAATCCACCAATAATTGGTTCAATGTACTGAATAGACAGTTCTGGAAGGACAGAATACCAAGTGGCAACTAAATATTTGTAAAAAAGATTCACATGTATAGGCATTAGGGAAATTCAAAACTGTTCTGACATTCTATCTCATACCAGTTAGAATGACTGTCATCAAAACATGACAACAGATGCTGGTGAGGATGTGGGGAAAGAGGAATCCTTATTCACTGATGGTCGAAGTGTCAACTGGTTACACCCATTATGGAAATAGGTGTGGAGGGGCCTTAGAAAGATAGAGAGATAAGACTACCAATCGTGTGGCCCACTATACTACTCCTGGGTAAGTAACATATCACAAAGATATTAGGATGTCCATGTTAGCACTGCACTATTTATATTTAAAATAGCCAGTAAACGGAAGCAGCACAGTTGTCTAACATTTCTTTCCAACTTCACATTTATATATGGATCTATTGCCAGTTGCTTTAGACCATGACAGTCTATGAATTCTGAAATTCAAAACATTAAGAAAAATTGCTAATAACTAAATCTAAAAGACTATGCCTTCCCTTTCAGATATGGTCACATTGTAAATGATTGCATAAATTTTAAAAAGAAAATGATAGCACAGAACAGTCAACCCCATTTTGTATTGCTAGTGACTCCCAAATGTGGTTAGGTGGGAGCAGTCAAAACAGTGTATTATGTTTCCATCAAATACAACAAATGCTCTTAGCTATGAATAATGGTAGCAAACATATGATTCCAAAAATACAGCTCTTTTGCACTAGTTTTCCCCTTATAATATATTCATAAATCATCCTTTGTGAAAGAACACTAAAGGGAAGACTACTGTTTTTATTCATTTTTAAACAGTTAAATCATCTGTAGTCAATCAGAATTACTCCATGTGAAAAGATACAATAGGTTTTTATAAGTCACAGTGCAACAATCGTTTTTGATCTAATAGTCATAAATCTGTTTCTCTCACCAAGCTAACCTATGTCTGTAAACAACAGAACCATGAAATTAAATGTTTTTAAATCACAAATCATACTTAAGAATACTATTAAGATATCTTAAACGAGAGTACATTTATTTTATTATACAAGTAATTATCTGTTAAAAAGTTTTCATGTATTTATGACCTCACTGGTATGGATTCATAGTTTGAAATGAAAATAGTACATCAACATCAATAAGTATCTTTGGATTACACAGATATCACTGATGGTATAGAAACCCAAAGTAAGCACTTCTTCCCAGAACCATTTCTGCCTTACTACCTTTCATCTGATCGGCTTGACAATCTCTCTGTTTGGATTGTTTATATCTGAGGTAGGGTGTCATTACATAGTCAATGTAGTTTATAACCAGCTTTGGCTGCCCATGTCCTGAGATTAAACTCCTGCACCACCACACTGGACCTAGATAAGCAATCGATGGGGATAAAAAGGTAAACAAAGATAAGGATCATCACATTGATTTAATGGTGGATCCAAACAAAAGTGTCTAACACATGTACAACATTATGTGTTTTATAAATTATAATTATGCACTGGGAAGTTAATTTCTATCTTTTCTTTAACTTCTTTGATCTGTATCAGGACCTCATCACTTGGGGGGTTACAGGAGCAGTAGTGGTAGCAGTCCTAGGAGTTTCTGCAGCAGCAATGATTGAACACCTATTTAGCACAATTGTGTGCTAGGCACAATTTTAAGACTGTACATATATGATTTATTTGATCACACCTTCATCACAAAGTATATCTTATTTACTATCATTTTGAAGGTAATGAATCTTAGCCAAAGGATGATTATGATTGAGCACCTTGCTCAAGACTGGTAATTAGTGGGTCAAAATTCAGATCCTGACAGTCTGCTTCTTAGAGCCTATACACTTTACCATTTGTCCTAGATTATTTGTTCACTTACTTACAATTTATTGAGTGCATTTCATGTGCCAGATATTCTGCAAGGCTTTGGGGATAGAGCAGTGCTTAGATTTTCTTCTCTCCTAAAAGTTATCTCCAATCCTAGAAGGGAAAAAACACAATATGTAGAAAGAGAAATTTCAATTAGAGGTTTCAGAGAAAGAAAATAAAACATATTGTGTAAAAGATGGTAATTAGGTTGGAGATATCTACTTTTCACCTGTATTATGGTATAATTGACAATTGAAAGTTGTATATAGTTAACATATAGGAGTTGAGGATGTGTGTGTTTGTGTCTGTGTGTGTGTCTTATGCTGATGACATAGTCTAAGGCTTTTACATGCTAGGTAAGTATCCTACAACTGAGCTACAGGCCTCATCCTTGGTGTTCTGAAAGGTGTATACATTCTGAAACAAACATGTGATCTAACTAAGATATCACTCACCTCACCTCACCTCTCACAGTTACTAATTTGTTCCCATCTTTTTTTGTTGGTAGCGATGAGGAAACTTAATGTCTACTTTCTAATTTATTTCAAACACATAACTCAGAGTTAAATATAGTCACATTGTTGTATCCTTGTCACAGAACTTCTTCATTATACAGAATTTGAACTTTGTACCAATTGACCAAAAGTCTAGTGAAATCCTCCTCTTGTTATTTCATTATTTATAATAGTTATGATATAGAAACAATATAAATGTCTTTCAGAAGTCTAACAAATAGAATGTGTTGTTTATGTACAATGGCATATCATTCTACCACAAAAATGAAAATCGGGCCAATTGTGATAACATGGATCAAGCTACAGGAAATTGTGGTAACTTAAATAAGCCAGATACAGGAAAAATAATCACGGCAGCATTTGACTTGTATGAGATGAGGCTACTTTGGTTTATGACTTGGTAAGGGAATTCTGGGGAGATGTTGAAGGTTAAGATGTAGGCAAGTGGAGTGAAACAGTCCCATCAGTTTTAGAGAAGAGTTTATCATGAAGGAAGAACAGTTGCTCTGTGGTGGAATGGCTGAAAAGATGGGGAAAGAGGTGAATGTGGGCACAGCATGGATAATGTGGGGTGAGTATCAGAATAGCAGGCCGCGAGAGTCAGAGAGACCTGCTTTCATAAGACTGGAATTCTTTTCAAAGTGAGATGGAAAATCTTGGATATCTTTCTGCTGGAGAGTGTCGTGTCATGGTCTGCTTTAATTTGAAAATAGCTATTTCTGGCTGTTTGGTTTGTTTGTTTTTGAGAAAATACCAGTTTAAAGGTGAAAGCAGGTAGACCCATTAGTGAGAATCGAATGAACTAAGGGCATGAAATCTGGCTGAGAGTTCAGGTTCTCTGCTCTGGAAACAACTAGTTTCAATTGTAACCCAAAGAAAATGGATATTTTTAACTGTCAAGTAGACAGCAAGAAGAAATGTGCAAGAAAGGTCAAGTGGGGGACAGAATAGAGAGGAAGAATGTGGTTAGTTCTCTGAAGATTCAAGTTAATTGCTACATATGGAAGTCTTAGACAAGTGAAAGGCCTCTAGATTTGGAGGAGCATATATTTAATATTGCTGAACACTTTAAGAGACCAACGGAGCCACCCTGCTCCATACAGACAAAGGGTTGAAAGACTAGGAAGCTCTAAGATGGAAATCTGGGGATCAGCTTTTATGCTCATGGAGGTCTCTTCCTCTTTCTTCCTTCCAATACCTTCACCCCTGCCCCCTGCAATCACTGAATTCTGAATTATCATATGTATTTTTTTCCCTTCGCTTCTTTAATACAGAGTGACTCCATTTCCTTTCAAATAAAGTTATATATAAGCACAGCATGCCTCCTGTGAATCCTAGCCAGTCTAGGATGCTATGAAAGCATGATAAATGTTCAATCACTAATGATCTAAGACTTCTTCCTGGATAGCCTTAGGCTTTTCTCAGGAATGCAAAGACTATAGCATTCTGGGAAGTTAAGTAGCAGTAATGGTTTTGTCAATTAGTGTAAGTATTTACTGTGACTAGGTCCAAATGATGAAATTGGTTTTTTTAACCATTTGGATATAAGGCACAGCACTCTGACACCATTTCTGTAGATTAACTTATAGCCAATGTTTCATCAAATTCCCTTTAACAAAGCTTCCCTCAAATTATACAGCCTCAATCTTTCACACTCTCTATCCCTTCCTCCCCATCCCTTTTTCTTCCATCTTCCCTGCATTTCTCCTTCCTTCCATCCTCCTTCTCTNCCCCGTGGCACTGAAGTTTCCTGAGTTATAAGTCCGGTTGGTCATGGAGAGTAGTGTTAATTTTGAGATTCAAGCACTCCCCTTCATTAGAGTGCNAAAAAAACTACTCTAAGGCTTAAATAGGAAAACTAGAAGTCCTAAGCAAAATGGATGAAAGTAGTCAAGAATGTGTCATAAGGACTTTGAACTTACATTTATGAAAACTGGAAAGTCCAAACAGACAGTGAATGTTAGCAAGATGGAGACCTGTAATATACTGTGTTGCTAAGTGAGGATGTTCAGTAGGTTAGGTAAGAGGAAACTTTCAGTTCACAATGGCTGCATCAAGATGTAACCCCACTCTAATCTGAGGAGCATCTGTCTATGCATTTATGTGGTTTTATATTAATTTGAGTCAGATGATTCCAAATATGTTGTGACATTTTATTTCTTAAGTGTTTTTATTTCTTTTCCCCTTTGCATGATGAGTGATTCAAGACATTATGAAATATCTGCTGGTGTTAGCCTCCTCTCTTTGAAACTGTGAAGAAAGGGGATGGAGTAGGCACAGAACATGCAGAAAATATATGTTGGAGGAAAGTGCTTTTTCCTCAAAGACAGTTATCATTTCATAATGAAATTCATATAAATAGCATATTTTACATGTTCCCACATGTACCACTCAGCCATTTGTCTGATGCCTATACCATTTTGTATAAGTCAGGGTTACTAATCATATATTGCTATGATAGAATCTATTCTAGTTAAACGTAAGATTTACCAAAGGTTGCTAGATAACTCACAACATGCCTGAGAGTTTGAGGGACCCTAGGTTGGACATTCTAGGTCAATAATGTGGAATTCCCAACCAAGTCATAGGGCTTGTGTAGTAAAACTTCCACTAATACAACTTCCCACCTCTCTGTGTCAATGGTTTTCAACAATAAAGAATAAAATCTCTGCTATAGCTTCCTCTGAAGATTCTGAATTTTATTCACAGTCACTTCCCTCTAAAATTTAGTAGGCAAAGGACATCTGACTTGGTAACCTGTAGACCATAACAAAAGCTTAGATGTAAGTTAGCTTGGGAAATGGGATATATGATTGCAAGATTCTCAGTACAGGAGGGTATAGTAGAGAAGGGTTAAAAGAGTATTAGGTGAGGCTATTCACAGTACTTGTCATCTTTTCTCTCTAAGATTACATATATATATATGTATATATATATATATCTATCTCAGCACAATTATTTGGTTCCAATTTATTTACATATAGGATGCCAGGAAAGATATTGTACAATGCCTTGCAGAAAGGCAGTTTTACTATATTTCATACAATTCCCTTTATCATCTGTCAATCTGCTAGTTTATGATAATTACACTTACCACTCTATCATAAAATATTGGCCTCCTGATATTCCTATTGTTTATACAGCTATTACACAACTATTTTGTCATAGCAACTAAATTTGAATCCATTCAATGGATTCATTTATTAAATGTAAGTATAGGATGTTTTCATAGTACATATCTGAAGACAAATATATGCACGTTTTGAACCAAGAGCAACAAACTACATTGAATTCTTTTCAGTAGTCTTGTGATGAAAGTTATAAGCTGCTACTTCAAGTGGAAATCTATTTGCAGACAAGGTGCACTGAGTTCAGTGCTTCTCTTCCAGTGTTAGACTGAATCACATTTGGCAGAAAACTACATCTGGAAACCTCTAGGGATTCATTAAAACCAGATAACACTGAAGCATAGCAAAATGTTTTCTATTTGGACCATAGTGCCAATGTAATAGATGTATGGAAAATAAAATGATTAAGTAGCTTCTTGTAAGGACATACATCTAGCCAGATAGTTACTAAAAACAGCCAATATTTATATTTATCCTAACTTCTTTGGACCATAGACCTAAACATAAGTCACAAGAGATGGCCTAATAACATAGTATAGATGCACTAGAATACTGAAGATTGAATTGCATCACTTTCAGTTTGAAGTATTAGTGAACAAATATACCTAATTTGTTTGACAAAAGATATAAGAATAGTTACTCTATAGGAGTAACACTTGCTAATGTGGACATTGGTTTGATTATATATATGAAATGCGAGAATCTCAAACCTCAAACTAGTTAGATATATTTCGTTACTCAATAGTCTAATCCACCATCATTGTAGAGCATTTGGAAAAATACAGAAGTAAAATGAAATTTACCTGGAATCTAATGAGTCAGCTATTACTAATGTTACCATTTGATGAAATTATATATTTTAAATATATATATAAGCATTTTAGTATGCATGTTTTGAAAGAGATATTTTCTACAGTAAAGGTTGTTTTATTATATCATGGAAGTTACTTGATGGATATCCACATATCTATTCCTCTTTATAGTATTTTTACATGAATACAATGTCTTTTTAGTATATCTATGCCCTATTCCCCCCTGCAGCTCCCCCAAAGTCTCCCCAACATGTCCCCTTCCAACTTTGTGTTCTCTTCTATTTCTTTGTAACCCAGTAAATTCAATTATAGTTGCCCATAGATGCACATATGCACATAAGTGACGGAACAACACCGGAGCATGAACAACATACCAGTGGCTGACTTCTCCCCATAAACTAATTCTCCCTCCATCAGTAGCCATCAACTGCCATTTGCCTCAACTAGAGGTAGGGACTAATGAACCCCTCCTTTATCTAAGCTACAAATTTGACTGGCAGGTCTTATGCAGGTAGTGACAGCTGCTATGGGATCATTTCATGTCCAGAAGACAGTTTCATAGAATATCTCCCCATACGCTAGCCCTTGGGTTCTTTCTGCCATCTCCTCTATGACATTCCCTGAGCTCTGGGAGGAGGGTGTTGATATAGATGCCCCATTTACAGCTGATATTTCACAGTCACTTATGCTCAGCATGTTGACCAGTTATGAGTCTCTGCATTAACCACCACCCACTGCAAAATGTTTCTCTAAGCAACAGTGAGAGCAACACAGATCTCTCTATATAAACACAAATAATTAGATGGCAGTCTGACAACATGGCCATTTAGCAAAACAACAATAGTAGACCACCACTATGGTCTCTGACATCCTCAACCAAAAGCATTAAAACCATCAGCTTTAATAGTTGTTAAGTTTTTAATCAGTATTCTGTGAATATACATATTACCAGATTTGGTGTCTGATGCTTATGTTAGCAATTTTGATAGCTGTTCAAAAATGCTTTCTGAAAGGCATAATTGAAATTATAATGATACCCATTGAAAGGTGAAACACTTTAGTGGATGTTAAAATGGTCCTTTCCAGGGCTAGCTAATGTGTTCCTTTTAGAGAACTCTCTGGTAGGAACTATTGGCCATTGTACAAGCTGCTTGTCTAGAAATCAGGGTATCTAAGTTATTCTGGCCTCCCACTGAGTTGCTACTTAATCTTGTTTACTTAACTCTATACGGAATTTGAAGGGAGTTTGCGGAGGGACATGTTTTAAATGCTCTGAAAACGTACCTGGTCTAAAGAAAAGATGCAGATAATTATTGTGTGATACATAAGCTATCGAATGGTTGAACAGCACTTGCAATTCAGGAAAGTTAAGCTATCTAAGCAGTGAGACTACATTAATGAGAGATGAGAAGACTGCAAAGAGCAAACAGCAAACCTCATCAAATGATTTTCCCTGAAAATTACAATAAAATCTCTCTTTTATAAAATAGATAGTTGAAAACAGCAATATAATAATGCTAAGTCACTTACTTCCTGCAATTGGAATTTTGTCATGCAGATCCCTTTATCTCCTTCCTATTATAAAATTTCTTTTTCTGTGTCCATGTTTTATTGATTGTATTTATTAGAGCATTTGAATGGCAAGGATCTGAGGTAAACACCAGGTTGAGTAGTTTATTATACTAGGGTTTGGAAATACATTATCAAGAAGAATATTATATTCTTATTAAAGTAATTAGAGTTAATCTTTCCTTAAATTCATCTGCTGGTACTTCCCCTTCAAATATACAAGTAAAACAATTGCATATATGTATTTGTAAATTTTACTAATGAGATTTTGTTTTCATTTTTTGGGCTCAATTTCCATGACTCAGTGTAAGAGAATTTTTTTATCTATGTGGCTCTTTAAGACCTTATGGCTGACAGAGCAGTTAATGAATGATACAAAGAACAAAGCCGTGACAGGTCTCACCGTGATAAAGTGCCAGGTCCTAAGACAGGCAAAAACCACGAATTCCAAAATCGGCTATGAAGTTGATATGGTTTCCCTAATCATGAATGAGGAAAAGAAACCCCACCTTCTGCATCATTTCCGTACTGGTTCTCATTACAGTTTGTTCTTTTTCTATTCATTCAAAGTCAGCAAAACATCTTTAAGGATGGAGGGAGACTAGAAAACTCTGGGAAAACAGATATTTTGTCTAGTCATTGTCTGTTTCCAGACACAGGAAACAAGGGAAAATGGATATTGAAGAACAGAGAAAGGGAAAGTGAAGGATAAGAAACATAAAGTATCCCCTTTTCCCTTGCAGTGATCCATGGGGTCCACTCTCTTAAAGATATAAGGAAATATTAAGAAAAACAACAAAGCACTATTGTATACAAACTAAAGTTTGAAAGCAGCACTACCTCACCCCAAGGAAACAAACTTAATAATACATAAACCTTCCTCACTGACACTTGGATCAACTGATTTCCAGCCACTTAGCCATAATTCCTCAATGAGGACATTATGAAAATTAACATGGCACCTAGAACTTTGCATATGATAAGTGGCCAGATAATAGCATCTAGAAATGAAAGAATAATAAGGAAGAAAGGCACTTAGAGAAACAGCCAGAAGTCCCAACATTTATGAACCATTATGCAGACAGCTGTGAAGGAGTCTTCAATACAGCTCTTTGTAGGTCCTGGGAGACATGAAAATTCAAATTTCTTCCTAATAACAGAAAGGAAAGGGTTAACTAGACTGCTAAGTCAATGTAGCTGACATGCAACTAGTATGCTAGTATGCTGTTTGTATTCATTCTAAGTGGTTATTGGTCAATTGAACTATGGTATTTCTTGATAGGATTTTGGAAGTTGGAATTTTGACCTTGAGTTTTCCTGATGTAACCCATAGGGATGAAATCATCTTCCAGTGAGCTACAAAGGAGATTTGGGGGTGCACATGAAGCAAATTTCCAAATTCTATATTTGACAGTGGGATTCTATGTAATAGGCCAACAATGTCAATAAACCAGAGAAGACTTGGTTAAGGAGTACACACAAGTTAAAATAACTGAAAGGTAACATATAGCTTAGGGCTCTCAGGAGGAGCAATTAAGCCCTACCTTATCAGCCCTGTCTTCTCCTATTGCTGCTTGCAGGGGATTTTCTTGACTGCTCAACTTTACCCAAGCCAGAACATACAGAACCTATATCTTCTCTTCTAAAAGTCATGTAGCAAACGAGACTCTAGCACATTTTGAGAAGCTGTGGGAACATTCTTCTAGAAATTCTCTCAAATAGCACCTGAAATATGTAAAAGAGCTGAAGCTACAGTAGAACATTATGGTTTAAAAATGGCATAAGATCAACAGATTCCAGGATAAGATCCCAAGCCTAACTGGTTCTTGAGATTTGGAAGATGAGTGTCTTTGGCCTTGTGGCTATAGTTTCCTGCTGTCTTTTCAGTCCAGCTCTTAGTTATTGGGTGAGGAGGCAAAATACCACAGAACAATGCCAACAGTAGGTCTATCTGAGATGTAAATTTGAGAGTCTTTGAATGTGAGAAAAGAAGTATTAGAATGCAATTATTCATATTATTTTTTATTTTTGTTCTCAATACATCCAGTCTTCAGTTCCCCCCTCATTCCTTCTGTCCCTCTGCACCCCATCTCCCCTCTCCCTGCCAGATCCACATCTCCTCAGTGTCCCTTCAGAGAAGAGCAGGCCTCCCAGGAATATCCACCAAATACAGCCTAACAAGACTAGGCACATTTATGCCCCAAACACAAGAGCACTCAAGTTTGTAAAAGAAATACTAATACAGCTTAAATTACACATTGAACCACATACATTGATAGTGGGAGACTTCAACACTCCACTCTCACCAACAGGCAGGTCGTCTAGACAGAAAATAAATAAACAATGGAATACTGGAGCTAAAAGATGTTATAAAACAAATGGACCTAACAGACATATATAAAACATTTCACAGAAACACAAAAGTATATACCTTCTCAGCACCTCACGGAACCTTCTCCAAAATTGACCACATACTCAGTCACAAAGCAAGTCTCAACAGATATGAAAAAATTGGAATAACCCCCTGCATCCTATAAGATCACCATGGATTAAAGCTAGATTGCAACAACAGCCACAATAACAGAAAGCCTACAAACTCATGGAAAGTGAACAACTCTCTATTGAATGACTACTGGGTCAAGGTAGAAATAATGGAATTAAAGAAAGACCTTGAAGAATTCAATCTAAATTAATACACACCATACTCAAACTCATGGGACACAACAAAAGCCATGCAAGAGGAAAGTTCATAGCACTAAATGCCTACATAAAGAAATTGGAAAGATCACATACCAGCAATGTAACAGCATATCTGAAAGGTCTAGAACAATTATTAATATTCTAATATAGAAGATTAACACTCCCTCATAAGCAGCACAGGAGGATCTTAGAAGTGGCTTAAGGTTCAAGATGCCTACTTGTTATTTCAGAGTGTGATATAGTCTGGCCAACAGACAGAGGAATGAGCTGAAATAGCAAATCATCTTTTATAGTTTTATATAATTCTATCAGACATATTGTTCTTTCATAAGAACCCAGAGCAAAATATATAGGGAACTCAGAGAGATGGATGTTTTACAAAGTAGAAGTTATCTTGGTATAAGAAGAAAACAGACTTGAAGGCCAAATAAACCAGTTTCAATCCCATATCTTTCATTAAATGTACATTTTGTGAATTTAATCACCTTGATTTCAGTATTCTGATTTCTCAAATGGAACTACTAATGGCACCAATTTATGAATATTTAATGCAGATTTACTAAGTGATATATATGAAATATAGTATATATCTTATACCATAAGCATATTACATAGCATGTACTCAGTAAATAGTTCTCAATTTTGCTTCGTTTTGTCCTTTGTTTCATCCTCTTGGAGTACAGGGGCTTGAGACCCAGAGGCAGGTTTATGAAGGCTAAAAAGTGAAAGATGACTAAGCACAGTACTTATCTTCTCCAGACTATAGTTAATGACAAACTATTTCTGCCATCTGGGCTCTGAAAGGCTCCTCTATAACAATCTGGGCACAAATAAAGGCAACTAAAATAAACAGTTCATTAAGTCTTAACAGTTAATGGGTATGACAAGAGGAAGGAGGAAAAATGAACTATATTCTAAGGCTTCCTTGGTCTGCTTTGTGCATCTTTGCTCTGAAGATTTTATGCAACAAGATGAGCTTGCTTGGGGACAGGCTTGTAGAGGTTCAGTGTGCTCACTTGGAAGGCTGGAATTTTGACTGCCAATGCCTGATAATGGTACCCATTCATGAAATCCCACATAGATTCATCAGCGAAGTCTTGAATTTGAAGGGATAAGCTAAAATTCATTAGCATTGTGGTCAATATTTTGTGAGTATTCAGACAAAGAAAAACATCTTTTTGCTGGGAAAGATGTAAACAACAGTGACTGCCAAGCAAGCTGCCCTACTAACCTCATCTAGGATAAGCCATAAAGGTTTCTCCTTGACAGTCCTCATGGAGTTGTGGCCCAAAGCCCAGAAATACAAAGAACTGAAATCAGAAAATAGCTGAAAGATGCAAATACTTAGGAGTCAAATTATTTTCCTTGCTAAAATCTGCGGGTGCTTTAAGAATGACTGAGAAAAATTAAATGCATTAACAATTCCATCACAAATTGTATACAGAAAATTAGAACTCCCTATGCTCAATTTGCTTGAAAATAAATTAGAATTAGAAGCCATTTACATTAATGTCTAACTTTTCTTTCAATAGGGCCTTTTTGGACATAAAAGAAAGAGGTTATGATTTATAATGAAGCAAGCATAAAGGGACACAACTGCAACCATTTGGGCAAATGCTTTCTCATTGGTCATACTGTGCTAAGGACCAATTGCCAGGATCAGTTGAAAACATCATCAAACAAAGGGCAGAAGTTATGTTTGGCTTCCGAATTGTGTATTTGGAGTTAAAACAGTGACACAAAGTTCATATATCCATTAGCTATAGCTAAAATCTATTAAGTTCTAATTCTGAGCACCCGGGCTTTCCATGTGCATCTGTGATAGTTCTTTTTGGTCATGAAGGAGATATTATAATTTAGAAAGGCAAAGAAAGAAATAAAATTAGTTTCCATTAAAATTAAAGGGAAGCATTAGCTGAGTTCATTAAGCCAAGTCAGAGCCATTAGGAAATGAAATTACATATCCCAAATAATGAAGCCCACAGATAGAGCAGTAAGTATGGACTCTATCTATTTCTATTCTAAATTTATCCAGTATTACTTCAAAACCCTGCCAGCAACATTATTCATTTTCTCATTTCCCTTTCCTAGAGTTTTAGAACTTTACGTAAGAGGCTAAAATTAACCTATATTGTAAGACACTTACTAGAAGGTTATTCATGTTTTTAGTCCCTGGCAAACCAGTCTGTGTTATCCTGTAAAATTTCAAAGGAAGTAATTACCACATTTCTCAAACACTGCTGTATCAGTCAGAGTCCAAGTAAGACAAAAATGGCATGCCCAAGTAGTGTACATGAGTGTGCGTTAGCATACAGACTGCTTTGACAAAGACATAGGTAGGGCAGGAAAAACTCTCAAAGATTATGTAGTGACTGGAGACTGACAATAAAGGGAAGCTACTTCTGTGTTTAGGATTGAAATAATCAGGGAAGCAAGGAGTGCTACCAGAGTTCATAGGGACCTGTGACTAGGAATAAGTATTGTAGTCTTTGGCAAATTATGATAGCCACAACCAAAAGCATAGCCAAGTTGGTTACAGGGTGGTGAATCAATGTCTTGTCCACAATCTCACTCTGCCTATACTTTGATCATGGTGTCTTGATTGGATTTACTCTGATCAGAAGTCCTAGTCAGGGATCCAGAATGGGCAGTGTCTAGCCCACACGGTGCAAGGACAAAACTCAGAGCAGAGAATGGTGATTAATGACTGCAGGAACAAATGTGATACCAATCCAGTTCAAATGTCAACAATAGGGATTCAAACCCCACAGCAATATTCTTTAAAATGTTTCATTTCTTCTTCAAGTGGTTCTTTCTAAAACCATTCTTCTTAACAAAATTCTGTGAGTTCATATGTGCATCAGTCCTATTGTGTCTGGAAGATATTATTTCCTTGGAGTCATCCACCACCTCTGGCTCTTAAAGTCTTTCTGCCTCCTCTTCCACAGGGTTCTCTGAGCCTTGAGGCAGGGAATTTAATGGAGACATTCCATTTAGGTCTGAGAGTTCCAAGATTTCTTGCTCTCTGCGCATTGTCCAGCTGTGCGTCTCTGTATTTGTTCCTATCTGCTGCAGAAGGAAGCTTTTCTGATGATAGCTGAATAAGGCACTGATATATGAGTATAGCAGAATATCATTAGTAGTCATTGCTATATTCCTTTAGCAGAATGTGAGTATTTGTTTTTCCCTTAGGCCCATGGCCTATCTAATCTCAGGTTCTTGGCCACCTAAACAGTGTCAGGTATGGGTATACAAAATCTTTTCTATGTACTCATTACCAGCTTCTTCTGATCCCCTCTTCATATTTTTTCCTTTGTTGAAAAGATTTTTTTCATACAGTATATTCTGATTTCAGTTTCCCTTCCCTGTTGCTCCCTACCTCCACTTC
>LZPO01108015.1:21593-39087 GCA_001675575.1 Neotoma lepida | reverse complement strand
CATTTCCCTGATGACTAAGGATGTTGAGCAATTCCTTAAATGTCTTTCAGCCATTTGAGATTCTTTTTTTGAGAATTCTCTGTTTAGCTCTGTAGCCCGTTTTTTCATTGGATTGTTCTTTATTTTGATGTCTAGTTTCTTGAATTTTTATATATTTTGGATATCAGTCCTCTGTCAGATGTGGGGTTGGTAAAGATCTTTTCCCATTCTGTAGGCTGTTGTTTTGTCTTATCGACTGTGTCCTTTGCCTTACAGAAGCTTCTCAGTTTCAGGAGGTCCCATTTATTAATTGTTGCTCTCAGTGTCTGTGATACTGGTGGTATATTTAGGAAGTGGTCTCCTGTGTGGATGCATTCAAGAGTACTTCCTACTTTCTCTTCTATCAACTTCAGTGTAGCTGGATTTTTGTTGAGGTCTTTGATCCACATGGACTTGAGTTTTGTGCATGGTGACAGATATGGATCTACTTGCAATCTCATACATGTTGACATCCAGTTATGCCAGCACCATTTGTTGAAAATGCTTTCTTTTTTTCCATTGTACAGTTTTGGCTTCTTTTTCAAAAATCAGGTGTTCATAAGTGTATGGGTTAATGTCAGGGTCTTCAATTCCATTCCATTGGTCTACATGTTGGTTTTTATGCCAATACCAAGCTATTTTTATTACGATAGCTCTGTAGTAGAGCTTGAGGTGAGGGGGGTGATGCCTCCATAGGTGGCTTCATTGTACAGGATTGTTTTAGCTATCCTGGGGTTTTGTTTTTCCAAATGAAATTGGGTATTGTTCTTTCCANGTCTGTGAAGAATTGTGTTGGGATTTTGATGGGGATTGCATTGAATCTGTAGATTGCTTTTGGTAAGATTGCCATTTTTACTATGTTAATCCTACCTATCCACGAGCATGGGAGATCTTTCCATTTTCTGGTATCTTCTTCAATTTCTTTCTTCAGAGACTTAAAGTTCTTGTCATACAGGTCTTTCACTTGCTTAGTTAGAGTTACCCCAAGGTACTTCATATTATTTGTGGCTATTGTAAAGGGTGATGTTTCTCTGATTTCTTTCTCAGCCCCTTTACCATTTGTATATAGGCAGTCTACTGATTTTTTGAGCTAATCTTGTATCCTGCCACATTACTGAAGGTGTTTATCAGTTGTAGGAGTTCCCTGGTAGAATTTTTGGGGTCACTTATGTAGACTATCATATCGTCTGCAAATAGGAAAAGTTTGACTTCTTCCTTTCCAATTTGTATCCCCTTGATCTCCTTTTGTTGTCTTATTGCTCTAGCTAGAACTTCAAGTACTATGTTGAATAAATATGGGGAGAGTGGGCAGCCTTGTCTTGTTCCTGATTTTAGTGGAATCACTTTGAGTTTCTCTCCATTTAATTTGATGGTGGCTGTCGGCTTGCTGTAAATTACCTTTATTATGTTTAGGTTTGTTCCTTGTATTCCTGATCTCTCCAAGACCTTTATCATGAAGGGGTGTTGGATTTTGTCAAAGGCTTTTTCAGCATCTAATGAGATGATCATGTGGTTTTTTTTCTTTCAGTTTGTTTATATGGTGTATTACATTGACAGATTTTCATATGTTGAACCATCCTTGCATCTCTGGGAGGAAGCCTACTTGATCATGGTGGATGATTTTTTTGATGTGTTCTTGGATTCGGTTTGCCAATATTTTATTGAGTATTTTTGCATCAATGTTCATGAGGGAGATTGGTCTGGGGCAAAAATGAGTGAGAGTTCTCAGGGACTGGTTGTGTCCCAGGGCCTAGGGCCTAGAGCTACAATGTGCCATTTAAATGCAATCGTGAATTGAACATATACATTTGTTATAATGGATACTACAGAAATTTTACTTCCATACTTTGGAAATAATATCAAAAATAATTATTTAAAAATTTTGTGGCTGATTTTTTAAACTTTTAAAAATTATTAGAACATATTCATTATTCAAAGTGCCATGTTTTGTTATGACATTTTTGTATGTCTGTATCATATACTTGGCTCCTATTCATCCCTATTACATTTGCTTGTCATCTTTCCTTCTTCCACTAGCCTTCTCCTCATTTTTCTTTCAAAATATAGTTAAAAAGTGAATATAATTCTAATTATAATAATTATATATAATTTAGATTTCACATATGAGAGAAAACATAATTTGCCTTTCTGTGTCTCAATTCTATTACTCAACATGATGTTGTGCCATACTTGCCTGGGCATGCATTTATGATATTGAAAATTAAAGGTATATAAAAGTAATATATCAGCAATATCTTAGATCACTAGACAATCTACTATTATGTGTGAGCTTCAACCATGCAATATCATTATTATGTCTCTGCATGTATGGTTTTAATGGTCAAGAATTACTGGGGAGATTAGACTAACATTGTCTACATATGTACCCCAAAAGAAAAGTGAGCATATTAGAAACTGCTAGACTGAATATAAATAATGATCAGGATTCATCATAAGATGTTTCATAGGGCTTATTCTGTTTCTTTCAGGAAAATACTTTGAAAAAACTTTCTGTCAAAACTCTGTAATTGTTATACCTGCAGAATTTCCCTATCCTTTATTCTTTTTTTTAATACTTCAGAAATGTGCACACATTCAAACATATGTAACATTGTAAATGCCATTAAGATCTGATGCTCATTACTAGGAAGGATACCTTTGATGGGAACTATGATTGCTTTCCACTAACACGTTCACACTGGTTGACACTATATCTATTCTATCAGTCCAAATGGCTTTTTCCAGTTGCTGTAGGGAGTTTTCCCTCATCATCAGTGTGAAATGCCAGCCTTATAATAGCCACCGCCTGGAGTTAGAAGCTAACAATCTATTACACCAAACTCTGAGAATCAATTAAACTACTTTATTGCATCAATGACTCAAACTTTCATCAAGCATCGTCTCCAAGGCCCTAAAGGACAACCATTCCTCCCTTAGATATCCATTATGTCAGTATTTTTCCTTCTTTTTAATTCTCCAGTATATCAGTCCATTTTCTGTTTTGGAAAAAGATACATGCTGTATGTGATAGGCTAAGAAAGTGGATGTTATTGTAACAGCACCTAATAGCAATTATAATAATAAAGAAGATGGTAAGGGTGGGAAGAAGAGTAAATAAAATATTAGTTTTTATTATCCTAATAATATTTTTTAAAGAATTAAAATCATCAAAAATATCTCAAAACCCCATAGCACACAGATGTTCATTTTTCCAAATTACTTAATGTACTACAGACATATACATGCTTATTGCACAAAAAATAAAATTTATTATTGAAGTTAATCTTACATTTAACAGGAGGAAGAGATGTAATTCATCAAGAAAATTGTGTAAAAGAAATAGTACATTTCTATAACAATAATTTTGAAATAATAATATTATCATATAATGGGTAAGCTCAATGAAACAAAAAAAATCTCTTGATAAGCATCACATACAGAGTATATATAAATATATAATTAAAATTCTGTGTCAATTTAGAGGGAAAAGGAAATATTTCACACATGATGAAACAAAACCCAGTTTAATCATATAAAAGTAAAAACTACTATGGAAAAAACTGAACTCAAATGATGTGTTTAAGACATCATTACTACCTAATACTCTATTAGCAATTCAAAATGAGTAACAATTCCTGTAAGTTGTCATTTATATGAAATCAAGAAATATATAAAATAATACATTAATAGATACAAAAACAAGATAAAATATGGGAAAATTAAGCATCACAAACATAGTGACAGTATTTCACCTATTATACTGGCAAATCCATGCAAAATTGTAAAAGCCGGCATTGGCAATAGAATGTAGAATAGGAATGTTGATGGGTTGCAATTGAGAGAGCAATTTAATGAATTTCTGAAGGCAATTCAGCAACATTAGCCAAAAGCTCTAAAAACATTCATCAGCTAGAAGACAACTTTTTTGCTTCTAGGAATTGATCGCAAGGAAAACATCATGGAAATCAGAAATTTAGATGAAAGAATGCCCACTTTAGTATTATACATTATGCTCCAAGTTATTTATTAATTTTTCCCCTCCATTTCTACAATATGGAATTTCATTGTAAGAAGGAATAAATTGCTTGTCATCAAAGTTAAATGAAGAAGCCATTGACTTAGTAAAAGACAGAGATGAGATCTCAAACCTATATGTACCTTATAACATACAGAATAACTTTTTAAAATGATATTTTTTGGAGACTATGTCATTTCTGGCTTCTGGCCTCTAATGCTGTGTCATTTTTTCATGTTAAAAAGCCAAAGACAATGAAAATACCTCTTACCATCGTTCCTGGTTCACATAAGAAAGTTACCACTTAAATTCTTACTGGTTCTCCTTAGGACATTCCCGAGGACCCTAAAGAATGCTGATTCCTTTAGAGTCCATCATGGAACATAATTCTCTAGTGGGCTTTACAGAATATAGCCATTTCTGTATTTCCACTTCCCTGAGACTTTCTATTGCTTCTTTTACCATTAGCTAGGGCAATTTTGCTATTTCCATGTCCCACAGGATGAGGTATGTATCATCTTCTCTAGGCTTTCAAGACACACATGTGCAGTGAGTTTTTCCCATCAGAGTCCTTGCCAGAGTAGAATGTTAAATCCTGTGCCTTTAGGAAGTATCCTAAGTTAATGGGTCCTTGATAATTCATCATTGAACTCCAGCTCCCTTGTAGAAGCTTACTCAAATTTTATTCCAATGGAAAACTATGTCATTTACAGACACACTCCCAAAGGATTGTGATTGAGCTGGACATGTAGTTCAGTTAATACAGTGCTTACCCAACATGCATGCATGTTTAGTAGAAGCACATAAAAGCAGGCTGGTGGTATACACCTGTAAACCCAGCACTAGGGAGGTAGAGGGAGGAAGGTTAGGAGTTCAAAGTGTACTCATTTAATGTGTAATGTTGACCCTCTCATCAGAAATGTGATCTGCTATGTCAGGTCCTACAGGGACTTACTCTTAGCTATTGCTTTAGGAACCAGGAACTGGGATAAGACATCTCAGGGGGATATATGGCACCAGTTGTATTGCACCAGGGAGGCTTCTGCAGTTTCTTCCCTCATTGAAGAATTACTAATTTTTAAGTCCAGAATGGTGTGCTGCTTTTGGAGAAAAAACAAAAACAAAAGAAATCCTACAGAGCCTCCATCCTACAGATTGTCCTCTTTGGCTCTGGCTGTTCTGTCACTTGGACATCTCTTGTTAGGCTATCAAAGGGTCCTATTGCAACTAAGTCAGCAACCAGCAGTCCTTCCTAGACTACATCAAAGTTTTAAACTTTTATTTTTCATAAGGTGTCTTACTTGGGATTTCTATTACTGTGAAGAGACACAATGACCATGGCAACTCTTATAAAGGAAAACATTTTAACTGGAGGGCTTACAATTTCAGAGATTTAGTCCATTATCTTTATGGTGGGACAAGGAGGTGTGAAGGCAGACATAGTGCTGGAGAAGGAGCTGAGATTCCTATATTTTGATCTGTAGACAACAGGAAGTGGTCTGAGACACTGGGCATGGCTTGAGCATATATGATTCCTCAAAGCCTCCACAGTGAAAACTTCCTCCAACAAGACCACACCTACTCCAACAAAGTCACACCTCCTAATAGTGCCACTCCCTCTGGGGGCCATTTTCTTTCAAACCATCACATTCCACTCCCTGGCCCCCAAAGGCTTGTAGGCATATTACACTGCAAAAATACATTCAGTTCAACTTAAAGTTCCCATAGTCTATAACAGTCTCAAAGTTAAAGTCTAAAGTTCAAAGTCTCTTCTGAGATTCAGCCTATCTCTTAACTGTAATCCCATATAAAATCAAAATAAAAAAGCCGATCACATATTTCCAATATATAATGGCACAGGATATGCGTTGCCATTCCAAAATGTAGGGAAGAGGGCATGGTGAGGAAACACGGACCCAAGCAAGATTGAAAACTAAGTGGGAAAATTCCAAACTCTGCATCTCTATGTCTAATGTCAAAATACTCTTCAGATCTCCAGCTCCTTTGAGCTTTGTTGACTGCTCTATACTTCTCTCTCTAGGGCTGGCTGGTTCCACTCCCTGTTAGCAGTTTACCTGGGCAGATATCCCATGGCTCTGGCATCTCCAACATATTGAGTTCTCCAAGGAAGTCCAGGCTTCAACTTCACAGCTTCAAGCAATGGCCTCTCTGAGCCTCCATCCAGGGACACCTCTGACACATGCCTGGCCTCAGTGGCTTTCTTTAGTCATGGAGGCAAATTCCATAGGCTCTTTCTATCCTTAAAACCAGAACCATGTGGCCAAAGCTGCCAAGATCTCCTGCTTACTGGGGCTGGAACATGGCCCCTTTGTTCAATTACATCTTCGTCAACTTTCTGTTTTCAGTGGTTTCCTTCACTGCCTAAGATTGGCTGTCCTGAAACCGCATCTATTAACCAGGCTGGCTTGAACTCAAAGATCTGCCTGCCTCTGAGTCTGGAGTGCTAAGATTAAAGGTATGCATCACTACACTTGGCTCTAAACTTTTCTTTAATTCCTTTTCACAAGTTAGAAACTTAGCTGGCTAGGATCTTGCCCTGAGGTCACCACTCCCTTTACTCCATTTCTTAATCTATTTGTCTTGATCACAGGACTTAGCATCATTCCACTTTCTGGTTCTCCTTTTCTCCTCAAATATTTTTCCATGCTCTGTTTGCTTCTTTTCATTATATATCTCCATTAGAGTTAACACTAGTAACCACACAATAGAGTCTATACTAGGCTGTTTTAAGTTTTCCTCTGCCAAGGGAATTAATCCAAAACTCTTCACTTTAGCCTCAGGTAGACTTTTCAGACAAGGGCAAAAAGCAGCCACATTCTTCAAAACATCACAAGACTGGTTTCTGGGTCATATACTAACATTCTTCTCCTCTGAAACATCTTGATCCAGGCCCCAACAGTTCAAATCACACTCAGCACCACTGTTTTCCATGTTCTTACTAGGATGGCCCATTAAGCAGCACTTAAAGTATTCAACTGCTTTTCTAATCTGTGGTCCCAAAGTCCATATTCCTCCAAACAAAAGCATGGTCAGAACTTTCACAGCAATACCCACTGTCTTAGTTAGGGTTTCTATTGCTGTGAAGAGACACCCTGACCATGGCAACTCTTAGAAAGTAAAACATTTAATTGGGGTGGATTACATTTTCAGAGGTTTAATCCATTATCTTAATGGTGCAACAGGCTGGCATGCAGGCAGACATGGTGCTGGAGAAGTAGCTGAGAGTCCTACATCTTGACTTGCAGGCAACAAGAAGTGTTCTGAGACACTGGGTGTGGCCTGAGCATATATGAGACCACAAAGCCCGCCTCCAGTGACATATTTCCTCTAACAAGGTCATATCTACTCTAACAAAGCTACACCTCATAATAATGCCACTCCATTTGGGGGCCATTTTCTTTCAAACCACCACACAAGGCATTCTAAACAAAAGCATATAACTAACTGTCACTAAGACCAAACATGCTCAAAGCCACAGAGAAAATCTTTATATGCTTAAAGTAGTTTAGACTATACAAACTGTTTTCTGACTAAAATAAAATTAAACTTGACAAAGCAAAGTAGAAATAAGTCAAAATAATTTAACAATGGAAATTGGAAAACATTTTGAGCTTAATAGTAACAAAAACAAAACATACTAGAAAATCCATGAGATATAACTCAAGTAATACTATGAGAGATAATTATGACATTGAACTCTAAACTATAAAAGAAGGAAAATTGCACCCAGTCTCTAATATTTCACAATGAAAATTAGGCAAAGAAAAGAATATCTAACAACAATTAAAGAGAGGGAAAATGTAAAGATAAGAGCATTGGGGTTGGAGAGATGGCTCAGCAGTTAAGAGCACTTTTTACTCTTGTAGATGACCTATGTGTGTTTCCCAGTACTCACAAAGTGGATCAAAACCATCTTTAATTCTAGTCTGAGGGGTTCTGATTCCTCCTCTGACCTCCATAGCTCTTGCACGCATGTGGTGCACATACATACTCAGGTGTGAATGCACACACAAGCACACATGCACACACACAAAAATATTTTTTGAAAATAAGAGCTGTGAACTTGAGAAACAAAGGGAAAACAAATTTCTTCAAAAGTCAACAAATTTGCTGGGCGGTGGTGGTGCATGCCTTTAATCCCAGCACTTGGGAAGCAGAGGCAGGTAGATCTTCAAGGTTAAGACCAGCCTGGTCTACAGAGTGAGTTCCAGGACAGCTAGGGCTACACAGAGAAACCCTGTCTTAGAAAAAACAAAAACAAAAAAGTGAACAAATTTGAAAAGCTTACAGCCAGACTGGCCAAGAAAAAGGGATCATCAAGTATAGGTCCAAGAATGGAGAGACATCTGTGTATGGTGGTGCACACATGTAAATCCCAGCACCAAGGAGACGGAGACCAGAAATTCAAAATTAACCTGGTCTGCATGCAGAGTCCCAGGCCAGATTATACAGCTAGAGGCTGTCTCAAAATAAGAAAGTGAGAAATGGGGGGAGTCACTATAAACAATGCTAGTATTAGAAAGATAATAACGAATTATTAAAAATAAATTCTATAGTTTAAACGAAGCATCTAAGTTCCTTAAAAGATTTCAATGCTCACTTAATGAGACTTAAGCAACCTGAATTGTGCCATGTAACTATAACAAATGGAATTTTTAGTTTAAATATTTCCAACTAAGAAAAACCTTACTGCAGAAAGTTTCACTGATAGATTTTATCAAGTGCTTAAGGAAGAAATAATGACAATTCTGCAGAAATTCTTCCATGATACATAATAAAAGGGACTGCTTCATAACTCAACTTATGAGACCAGCATTATATTCCTAAGGAAATCAGATAAAGCCATACTAACAAAGAAAAGTGCACATTAAAGTTCATCATAACATGGATTCAAAAATCTCCAATAAAATACTACCAAAAATAAGCTCACAATGCATAAAAGGGGAGAATGCATCCAGAATAAGTAGGGTTTCATGTCAATCAGAGTAGGTCATCATGATAGCATGTGAAAGAACAAAACCATGCAACCATTTCAATAGATATGGAAGATGCTTTTGAGAAAATTTAGCACTCATTTATGATGAAGGAAAAAGTTATAGAAATCTAATAGTAGAAAATAACTTCCTCAATCAATTAAAGGCTACATCTCCTAAAAGTTTTCACCCATTCTTATTGATGATGTGCTTTCATTCTTTCCTTTCTCTGTCCGTCCTTCCTTCCTTCCTTCCTTCCTCCCTTCCTTCCTTCCTTCCTTTTTATACTAGGATTTAACTTAGAGCCATGGACATGTTGAAAAAAATGCTCTATCACTGAGCTACATTCCAAGCACTCTTTTTACTTCTTATTTTGAGACAGAGTCTCATTAAGTTTGCCTAGTTAACCTTGACCTCACTCTAGTCAAGCAAGACATTGAACTGGAGTTCTTGCCCCAGCTTCCTAAGTACCTGGGATTTATAGGATTATGCTACCAGGCTTGGTTCACTATTTCTTTAGTAATGGGGAAAAATTATATTAAAAGTTACTTTTCATAACATTTTAACAACTTACTATATGTTGTTAAAATGTGGGTTAATGGAAAATATTCTAATCTTATCAAAGAGAAAGTATCAATCAGCTACTCTGGAAACTCTCAACTGTAGTTTTTTCAAAATGTAAATCTTGCCTCACCTCTCTCTGATTAGTATTCAAAATAACAGGTTTCAGTACAGGATTGTCATATATACATATTTTGTTGTTGATCCTGTTCCCATACCCCCTCTCTAATGAATTACCAGCCACCTCATGCTATGTCCATTGCCCCTGCTGGCCCCTGTGTGTTTATTGAACTAAACATGTGACCACATGAGTTGGTGTGGAGAATCACTAAGTTTAATAGCATTTTCTTGAGATTTTTAAAATCATTCTTATATGTGGCGGCTAATCTTATCTTGGTTGTCAACTTGAATTCACCTTGAATCTTAAATCTTAAAACATAAGCTGCTGGATACTCTTTTGAGAGTTTTCCTTGTCAGACAATCTGAAGTAGGCAGACACATGCTAAATGTAGCCTAAATAAAATGACACGAAAGGAAAAACCTTGTCCTCACTTTCACTGGCAAGTCCATATATTCTGTTGTTATGGAATCTCTTCAGTGATATTAGAATGAGCTTCTTCAGGCTTCCAACAAGCAGTTCTTCAGGACTCTTCCAAATCTTCAGTGCCAGGTTGAGACTGCTGAAACATCTAGCCTTGTGAATGGACCGACTATTGGATTCTTGACCTCCCCATTGTGAGTTAGCCATTGTCGGACTATGTGGACCAAATTATGGAGGTTACTCTAATAAAACCCCTTTAAACATATGTCTATATCTATATACGTGTTTCTATATAGATGTTGATACATATGTAGATTTATTAATTCTATATGTTCTCTTCCTTTAGAGAAACTTAATAGAGATTGTGGTATCAGGAGTGGTTCTGGAGAAACAGAATGATATGAATTTCTCTAGTTGGCTTGGTATTATCTGGTGCTGATTTTCCAACTAGACAGACTATAAGTTACTAAAGCCTCCTCTGATAGCATGGGAAGGACTGAAAACCCATGGTCTGAACTATTTAAAGAACTTATTAAGATAATGCATTTGGTGGTCCCGATTCACCTCTTGTGAGGTGCAAGGAGTTCAGTGACTCTATACATAAAACTTTTGGCCATTTGAGGAAATAAACATGCTGGCTCAATAATAAAATTAACCAGCTCCAGATTAGCATAAACACAGTTTCTAAGTTTCCCCTGGAGGAGAATCTTTTCTCCCACAGTCCTAGAGACCAAATTGCCAAAAATCAACCCCAAATCTTCATTATATGATTGGCTGACTTACAGTGTAATTTCAAATCCCAGCCTTGAAGAATCTCGGATGTTAAAGTGAAGAGACTCATTGAAAACTAGTAGGATCCTATAACTTGGGATGAGGGTGTATAGCAGGACCATAATAAGGCTTAGGACTTTGAACCCTCAGATTTTGAAGAGTCTTTTTCACCTGAAGAAATACTCTACCTGTCCTTATCAGAGGATGCATTCTCACCTTCAGCCTGTGCTGTATTGCTCTATCCACCTTTTTACTGGGGGGATTGATCCTGCATTGTCTGTAGAATCAAGCCACAATGACCTTCGCTGAAAGGTATCAGGCAAAACAATGCTGATATCCCCCAGGAACCACTCATCATTGCTTCTAGACCTATAACCAAACTCAAGACTAAGCAGGCCCTTTGAGGTGATACAGAAAGTGTGTCCCATGAGGAGGTGTTATATAGTACTGAAGAGCTTCGTGAATGTATTAATTTATTCAAATAGAAGTTTGGGGAATAGGTGTATGTGGTGATATTTTATCTGTCTTCCCTAATAAAATTTATCTGAGGGTCAGAGGAAAAATGGGGCCGCCAGCCACCTGTAGTAAACAATAGCCATGCAAGTTAGCACACGCCCTTAATCCATTTGGTTCTCTGTGACTCCAAGGTCACATGGGGAACTAGCAGTAGGAGGTGGTGGCACATGCCTTTAATCCCAGCATCAGCCTTAGAGTTCTGAAGGTCCATGCAGACAAGACAGGAGTGATGCAGCATGGTGAGGATAGCAGATGGACAGGCATAAAAAGCCAGGTTAGACCAGAAGTCTCTCTCTTCCCTCCGCTTCGCTCCTTGGAAGTAGAGGCAGCGTTGGTGAGGTGAGGCTAGTGGTGGCTTGCTCCTAATTCCTCTGATCTCTGTCAGATTTTCACCCTTATTTCTTGTTCCGTGTGTTTATTAATAAGACTGGTTAGAAGTTCATCTTACAGGTGTGGGAATGGGTTTTAAAGATGTGGGATAATGGTGGAAAGAACATAAACCTGGATCAGGCTGTGTTTATCACTATGGACACAAGGACTGGAGATTCTAGGTTTAATAAAGAAGCTCACATAGTTTAAAAAGGTGCCAAGACTTTATTTGATTGGCTGGCTAAGTATTTGTCAAAGGGGAGCCTACTGAGAAGAAGCTGGAGATGCTTCATATTCCCTAGCTTAGTGTTGATGGGGGGATTTAAGGCTTGAGGAAATTTGAAGACTCACTTTCAAAACCTAATCCTCAACAATGTGAGGGACCAGAAAACATGCCCATCACTAATGCCCTAAGATGCAAATGGTAAGAGGGGCACTAGCACATTTGAAAAATTTTGTAATGCTCTTCTCCACTTTGTAGTGAAATACCTTAGGGTTAGAGACATGCAGTTGGATGAGTTAAATGTAATGGGTTTAATATTATCTGGTTCTAGGCAGCAGCCTTGGCTTGCCTAAGGCATGGTGAGTGTGATTCCCATAATGAGAAGCACAGGCAAAGCTTTGTCTTACTGGCAAGACATGTATGGCCCTTTGGGGCAGGCTAATCAATCATGGTGCTTCTAGGAACAGCATATATAAGAAGCCTACTGAGTTTTTGTCAGATCTATATAGCAGAAAGACTCTTGAACAAATGAAATAAAGGCAACATTGGATCATTCAATAGGGAATCCTAGCCCATCAACCAATTTCCAGACTTGAGCCAATTTACAGAACCAGAGCCCCTTGAATGAAGTAAAGATGAGGTCCCCTGGAGAATGACTTTGTTAAAATACTGGAGTTTACTGTTGACTTTTCTCCACCATTCTCCAGAGGATCCCATGGCCTTTTACTAACTGTACACTTGGGAAAAGGAAATAATCAGGTTTTCCAGGGTCTATTAGATACTGATTCTAAATTGATACTGATTCTGGAAGACCCCAGAAAGCATTGTGGCCTTCCAGTTAAAGTAGAAGAAGCATATGGAGTTCAGGTTACTGGTGTTTTGACTGAAGTCCAACTCACAGTGGGTCTAGTAGATCCCCAAATTCATCCTGTGGTTATTTCTCCAATTCTAGAATGCATAGTTGGTATGCTGGCTAGTTTTATGTCAACTTGACATAACCTAGAGTCATGTGCAAAGCAAGAATCTCAATTGAGAAAATGGACCCACCAGATTGCTGTGTAGGCAAGCCTGTAGTGCATTTTTTTCTATTGATGACTGATGTGAGAGGGCCCATATCACTGTGAGCGATATCATCCCTGAGCTGGTTGTCAATGGGCGCTATAAGAAAGCAAGCTGAGCAAGCTGTGAGTGCAATCAGTAAGCTCAGATGCCTTCTGTATCAGTTCATGCTTTCAGGTTCCTGCCTTGAGTTCCCATCCTGACTTCTCTGGATGATGGACTACAAGCTGCAGGATGAAATAAAAAGCCTTTCTTCCCTAAGCTGATTGTGGTTATGGTGATTTACCACAGCAATAGAAATCCCAACTAAGACTGTTGTGGTAGATACATACTTAGAATTTGTCAGAGTCCCTACAGTATCCTTTCACTTCACCTCAATATCAGGCATATGTGTGTGTGTATGTGTGTGTGTTTGTGTATGTGTGTGTAACAGAGCTTCTAATCAAAAGCCTTGCTCAGCTGTGTCAAAGAAAAACTTATCTGTCAGTCAAGTATTCATCACTGTGACTTAATATTTAAGAAAACTATTTAAAGGAGGAAAATGTTACTATTTTAGTTATTTTTCTTGTTGCTATGACAAAATCCCTGACAAGAAGAAATATTAAGAGAGGAAGACCATATTTGGGCTTACAGTCTAGGGTATGTGGTCCATCAGGGTGAGAGAAATATAATGGTATGAGCACTAGACAGCTGAGATAATACATGCCCCATCCACAGTCAGGAAGCAGACCACAAACTTGATGCTCAATTCACTTTCTCCTTTTTCTTCAGTCCTGAACTACAGCCCATGGAATGATGCTACCTCCATTTAGGCTAGGTCTTCCTACCTCAATTAACCCAATCTTGGAATGCCCTCACAGACATGCCCAGAGACTTGTTCCCTCTCACCCCTTGGGTAATTTTAAATCCTCTCAAGTTGACAAAATTAACCATTACAGTTATTTTGGCTCATGGTTTCAAGAATGTCAGTCCATAGTTACTTGGCACTCATTATTCTGGTTCCGTGATGAAGTAGAACACTACGGAGGAAGGATGTGGTAAAGCTAAGCTCCTTTCTTTGTGTTATGTAAGAAGTGGAAACTGTCCACAAAGAACCACAGGCTATATATATATGTGTATGTGTGTGTGTATGTGTGTGTATGTATGTATGTGTGTGTATGTATGTGTGTGTGTGCGTATATGTGTGCGTGTATGTGTGCGTGTATGTGTGTGTGTGCGTATGTGTATATATGTATGTATGTATATACATATATGTGTGTATATATGTATGTATATATATATATACATACATATATACACTTTAGGGTCATGTGCCCAGTAATTTATTTCTTCCAACCTTTGAAGAGCTCACTCAGCTGTGAATTTACCAGCGACTTAATCCATAACAAAGAACATGCCCTCATGACCAAATCACTTCATCATAGCACCACCCACTGGGGTCCAAGTCTTTAACTTATGAGCTTTTGGGAAGGTCTTATATTTAAAAAAAAACAAGCAATTATTTATTTCTGTAACTACCTTGGCTTCAGGGTTATTTTGTTTGATAAGTCATTTACTACTCCTTTCTGCTGTTTATCTTTCAACTTTGTGATTATTTTCTCTTTATCATCTCTCTTTTTCTTTGCAGTTTTGAGTTTAGATGTGTGATATTTCTTAGTGAACATTAAAGGAATTAGGGGTGGTACCACAAAGAACTATATGTTTGCATGTGACATTTCATATCTTCCTTGTTGTGTAATGTATATTACATATAATCTATCCAGTCTAATTATACATTTCTATGAGTTTTAATAATTTTTAGTGCTGTCATTTGCCTCCACAATACAGTTTTAGAACATTTCTGTCACTTCAGAAAGGTTTTATGGCCATGTGTTGGCAACACCCACACTCACATCCAGGCCCAGGGGACCAGCAATGATTTTTGTAATTATAAATTTTTCCTTTATATGTACTAATATAAAGAAAATCAAACAATATACAATATTTCACCTTTTTATTTCTTCCCTTAGTATTGTGTTTTTGAAATTTATTCATATAAAATCTATCATTAATCTTTTCCTTTAAAAAGATGAATAGTATTCCACTGGATAGATAAGCATATAGCTTATTCTTTCACAAGTTATTGGACTTTAGATCAATTCCCATTATTTTAAAAAATATTTTATTTTATGGGTTATGTGCACCACATGTATACAGATTCACATGTAAATTCTGCATGTAACAGAAAACATGGAATATTTTTCTTTCTTAGTCTGACCTATTTCACTTAAAATGATGACTTCCATTTCTACCCATTTTCCTTAAAATACCGTGATTTCACTTTTTGACACCTGAATGAAATTCCATTGTGTATCTATTGATAGATATCTAGGCTGGCTTCATTTCTTAGCTACTATGAATATGGAACAATAAATATGGTGTGCAGATATCTTTGTGGTAGAACTTAGAATCCTTTGGGTGTATACTCAGAAATGATAAGGCTGGTCCGTATGATAGTAGTACTTGTAGATTTTTTCACACTTAATTTAATGGGTTTCAATATGGAAATTTTCATACATATTTTATTTTAATTAATTTCCTTCTTTGTGTTCCCTAACACCCACTGCCTATCCCATTGATTCCCTCCTTTCCCCAAAGAAGCCCCACTTCAGCTTTCATGCCATATTGTTTTTCTTCCTCTCTCATTTTCCTCTCCATTAGGATCTTTTCCTTCCAATTCATGATCCTCTTTCCAGTTGCATGACCTACACACACACACACATATACACACATACACACACACACACATACATACAAAGTTTGAATCTGGATTTCACATATAAGAGAAAACATGCATTTATCTTTCTGCATCTGGATTAGTTCATTTAATATGAATATTTGTCTTTTACAACTTAAGAGCTTTATATTTACTTAAAATTTAATTTGTCAGTATCTTCTTTTATTAGTATGATAACTTCTTTTATAAGTATGATAACTCTGGTATCATACTCAATAATTTGCCTAATCCCAAAGTCAAAGATTTTATTCTAAAAGTTTCAAATTTTGCCTCTGAAAAGTGGATAATGTGAAGGCAATACAGAGTCCATCTTAGGGCCACCACCTTAGGCCACCTGCTGTACCTCAGTTCCAGGAAGGACCTCAGGAATGTGCTGTGGCAACTTGAACAGATACAGGGCTGTAAAGTTTAACAAAATCCAGATACTCCTGCAAATATTATGTCTGCGATGTATGGCCCTTGAAGATATCTAGATAATCCTGCTGAGCAATCCAGATAATCCTGTTCAGCTGGTTGTGGTTCCCAGCCAAAAGTCTAGCCCAAAAGTTTCAAATGTGGGTTTGCACCCAAAGTCTGGACCAATAGTTTCAAAAAATCACCTTGCCCCATATTCCTTCTACCCAATCCCAAGTTGCCAGTTCCCAGCTTGCGGTTTGTCCCTATAAAAACCCTCTGCACCTGGGTTCGCAGCTGCTGCCATATTTTCTTCCATCTGCAGTGCAGTGGCCCAGGTGTACCCGACAATAAAAGGACCCTCATGTACTTGCATCAGAAACCAGCTCCTTGGGGGTCTCTGGGGTTTTCTCGAAAACGAGGTAAAACAGATAGGATAAATTTTAATTTTAGAATTAATTTTAATATTTTGAGTATTTTCTCAATAGTGTAAATTCATTGTTTACATATGCCACTAAAATACCACAGAACCGTCTGTCAAAAGGAAATCTCGCTTTACTACACTCATTGTACAACTGTATGAAATACCTCTTAGTTGTTCCAAATATAAGGGTGTATTTTGAGGATGTCAGTTCATTTCTGCTAAGAAATATGCCAATCTGTTTCCTAATATTACACTATCTTTAGTTTTTAATTTATAATGTTTTTTGAAATTAGGTAGAACATGCATTTTTCCCAACTTTGTTCCCTTTCCTAATTGTTTTTGGCTATTCTGGATCCTTTTCCTTCCACACAGATACTAGGAAGAACCTGCCAATTTGTGCAAAAATAAATCCACCTAGGAATGCTATACAGATAGTTTTCTCATCTTACCATATTGCCATGTTTAATCTATGACTGTGTGTGTCAAGCCACAAGAAATGATAGTAGAAGTCCAGCTATGTATAATAAACCACACCTTGATTGGGCCAAGAGCCGGTGAAGTGGATAAGCCATCCAGCAAGGACTGATTGGTGTTTTATGGCTTAATATTCAGCTGTGTCTTACTATGAAATTTTTGTGCTCATATTCCCATAAAATGTGTGTGTGTGAGAGTTTCCTGCTCAGGCCAGTACTTAGGGTCAAGTAGCCAGCCTAAGTGCTAGTGACAGATGCATACCTTTGTTTCTTGTGCAAATGAAGCTCAGAACATCCTTTGCCTTGAGGCCTAGTGGTGGCCAGAGCTATTAACTGTGAGAACAAAAGGAGGGTTTTACTT
>LZPO01108015.1:9480-21525 GCA_001675575.1 Neotoma lepida | reverse complement strand
TTCTGTAGTGGACACAGAACCATGTGGGCAGAGAGGAGAGAGGACAATTTCTATAGAGGGTAAGACAGGCTTCTTGTAGAGTTTTCTGAGGAGTAAGGAGCAAGGAGTAATGGAGGACGAAGGAGCAGAGGGCGAAGATGAAGCTGAAAGCGTAAGAGCTTAGTCGTTAACAGGACTACGAGAGGGCAGGAAAAGTAGGACTGAAGAGGAACTGAGTGTCAGGACGGAACTGAAGTTATATAGACAGGATTTCCTCCTAGAGAAATATAGTGGACGGACAGTGTATCTAGATTTATTCCTGCCATGAATGCCTAGATGGGACTAAAGCTATATATATATCAGACTTTTGGAGCAGAGATTTGGTGACTGATGAATAAATGAGTTGACATGAGAGCTCCATGTACTGGATTCATTCCTGCAATGGTGGTAGCATCCCTTCTGGGCCCCTGGTAAGTGGCCCATTATTAATGGCTGGTCCATTTATTAATACACAAAAACTATAAAATCTCTCTATTTATGTAGATTGTTGTCTTCTCCGCTATAATGTGTAATATTTAAAATAATCCTATGATGGTCATTCTAACTTTTTCATTTAAAATATTAATTACATGATTACGCTTGAAAACTTTTATAAATATGATTTATAAGATGATTTGAAATAACTTCACCCTTTCTCAGAATTCCAAGGTTCTCGAAGTTTAAGAATTATTTGTATGTTAATAAAAATGACTAGGTACACATAAAAGTGATTTAAATTGTGTACAAATACTGCTTTGTCAATTTAGAGGAAAATACTTAAGATAAAACTTCAAACAATTTATAATAATTTAAATGAATAATAAATGATTTTTTAAAATTCATTTAATTCTTGACTGTCAGCTGTTATGTGAGAATATAATTAAGTTTCATATTTATGATAAGAATCTGAGACAGAAAATATCATTCTGAAAGGATGCACTTAGAATACTCTATAAACATATTGGCTTTTCATTTATGGAAATAGAATTCTTATTGTAGCATAATATTATAAACCTTTCTATATATCATACACAAATTTTAAAAGTTACCCACAGCCACAATTAGTCTCTGTAATAGCCACAAAAGCTCAGTATCCTAATGGTATGTATGCATTTAGCTCACACATCTCTGTGTGAGCAATTTTAGGCTAGGCTCTGCTGAGCAGCTCTGTTAATCCCAAATTTTCTGGAAATTGGCTAATCTATGCTGAATTGGGCTACGGTATCAACTGCACTCCTTTTGCTTGCCTGGGTTCAAACAAACTATCCTAAATTGTGTTATTTCCCTGGGAATAGCAAAGGTCCATGAGCACGTAGATGCAGAGAAGCCTCTTTGAGTTCTAAAGCACAAACTAATTCACCCTTACTTCTTTCTTTCTCTACTATCTATGGCAAACCACCCAGCCCTGTTCAAATTTGAACTTGGGAGGACATGGAGGTGATACGGCTCACAGGAAGGATGAGGAATCTGAAAGAAAAGTATGCACCAAAACCTTAGAATAGCTAAATATTAAAATTCTGAAGTCAGCATGTATTGTTATGATTACTCAAACCCACGTTTGAGAATCTCTTCCTTTTTTTTTTTCAAAATGGCTTTCAATAATCGTTATTTAGCTTGATATGGAGACACATTCCTGCAATCCTAGCACTTTGGAGACAGGAAGATCACAAGTGCAAGGCTGCCTTTGGCTATATAGTGAGACTTTGTCTGGAAAAAGAAGCCAATCCATTGTCAGAGTGAGGCAATACTGAAACTGTTTTATCTTTGTCTTTCTTCCACAATCTGTGACTTAAGTCAATGAATGAATGCATGTCTAAGAAAGGCTTATATTAGGTGTTAACCTACACAGTGTACCAAAGCTAAAGACATCTCAATAATGCTCTGTAATATCACAGCTAATGTATTTAATTTGATAAGAAAAACAACTGACTTAGTACCTTTAAATCTGTGCTTCATGTATTTTTTCTAACCATATATATGATACCCCTCTCATAGCTATCAAGTATTAATAGCTGTATATTTCAATAGTCCCTCACTATCTGTCTTAAGGAGACTCTCAGTGGGGTATTTAACATTTCAATTGGTATGAGTTTTATTTGGTCAGATTCCACATAACCACTAAATAGTGGAAATATCTCAGTGCATTACAAAAGAAAAGTAACATTTGACATGCAATAAGACTATACTTATTTAATAAATTTTATTAGGAGCAGAGGGAAATTACAATTTGAACAAACATCAAGAAGATATTCAAAAGCTAGTATTTTATCTGAATTTATGGTTTCACCTCACCAAGTGAATAGAAATTATCTAACCCAGTGTATTCTAAATGCAGAAACAAATAAGGAAGAACTAAATTGTTTAAACACAAAATTGTCTAAAAACTTCTGTTAATAAAAATCTTGACACTATATCACAATCTAAACACATTAAAAAGCCGTATAGCATCCAGATGGTACTGTGTTCTCAGAATTCCCTGAAACTTAAATGAATCATCCATTTTGGTTATAGGTAAGTATATGTTTGAAACAAATCATTGGTTCAGTACAAGTCCTCAGCTGCTTGCTATTCTGTAGTTCCATTAGGAAACTTGCCATAACTCCTTTTGAATCTATTCATTTTAACATCTGATTCCTGAGTTCTCATTATTTATAAACCCTGAGGCAAATGCTGTATATTTCCAGATACGGTTCTAGGAGATTTCAGTCTAAGAAAGGAGACTAATACTATAAGACTGTAAGAAACGATTCTGAGTGATTACTCCATGCTAGTTGTTGTGTTAAGTGTCAGATTGCCATTATGTTATTTAATCCTCAGAATTCTAACATGAAGTATTATCAGTATGCTCATTTTACCAATGAGGTAATAAAGTCCTAGTAAGGACAAATAATAGGTACATGGTTTCATAACTAGTAAAACTTACAGCATTATTTGAAGACAGGTCTTTTGGACTTGACATTTCATTGTTCAATTAGAGATAAGTGGTCTTATTAGGAAAAGAGTGCAGTAATCTCCAGGAGAAGAAATTTATTAGCTATTAAGGATGTGAGTCATAAATATGTATCATACAGTGAGAAAGAGAATTTCAGTAAATGGGATACACAAGCAAAAACTCTACAGAGCAGTTTTATTTGTGTGGTCCTTGACAGGCTAAAAAATTCTAGTGGAAGGCTGCATATCCAAGCATATATAACACAAATTGTACTTTTCAAGACACAAATTGTACTTTGTGAGGATACAAAGTTGGGTGGGGATGGGCTGTGGTGGCGCACACCTTTAATCCCAGCACTTGGGAGGCAGAGGCAGGCGGATCTCTGTGAGTTCAAGGCCAGCCTGGGCTACTGAGTGAGTTCCAGGAAAGGTGCCGCCAAAGCTACACAGAGAAATCTTGTCTTGAAAAACAAAAACCTTGTCTCGAAAAACAAAAACAACAACAACAAAAAAAAACAAAGTTGGGTGGGTAGGAAAAGGGATGGGCCTAGGAGAGGGCTGAATATGATTAAAACATGTACAAAATTCTCAAAAGAACTAGTAAAAATCAGAGAAAACAGAAGAAAACCATAAGGTCATTTCAATGGGTGTAAAAAATTCTTGGACAATATTTAATGTGTAGTATATATTTAAAAATAAATAAAGCTGTCCAAACCTCCCAGAAATCTAGCAGTAGAAGGGAGTCAGTATGGGTGACTTCAGTAAGTGAAGAAGCTTGACAAGCTCATTACTGAAGCAATTTCAGTCATGAATATATAGAGAAGCTATAAGGTACTTGTTATATTAAATAATCCTCATAGTTAAATGTTTGTAAAACCTGAGGTCTTTGAAATTTTATTTTCTGAACGGATAACATTTCTAGTAAACATTCAGGAATATCAAGTTTTTTGGGGGAACTCACTTATGTAAGTTATTAATTTAAGGAAAGATATCACCTACATAAGATTCATCTGCAATGAATTGATTAAAGAAATGATAACATATACCATCATAGCAGGACTGAAAATGAACTTTCATAATTTATTGAAGTTCTGGTTAGTTTGCATTTCCATCCTGACTTTCAGTCTCACTCATTGTGTTAGCATCTTCTAACTGGGATGTTCACCTCCTGTCTCTGTCCTGGATTCACTCCTAATGATCATATGACACTTAGCTTGAGTGTCACTACCTTTTCCAAAGCTACCTTAGCATACATTCCTGTTTACATCTTAATTCAGTGTATATTTGATGGGCTATCTGTCTCTGCTTCTTGCCTCCATATACTACTTTTTCTTATACTGACTTGCAGTATTCTGTTTGTTTAAATTTTTAGTAAAAAATTCTTTTCATACAATATATTCTAATCACAATCTCTCCTCTCCCAACTCCTCCTATATCCTCCCCACTCACAAACTCTACCCCTTCTTTCTCTCTTTAGAAACAAACAGACTAAATAACTATGAAGTCAATGAGTTCAAGGACATGTTTATTCATATACGAACCCTCGGATTTTGCACCATTTATGTGCAATGGCACATTTGCTGAATAAATGAACACACATATAACTGGGTATCTAATACATTTGGCAAAGCAATTTAATTTCTTAAGAGTCATGACTTTAATCCTAAATGCTATAAAGTGAGATGAGATAGATTTTCTTTATAATCAATGCTTACTTTTAACTTAATGGGTTATTTATTTTGAAAGAACAACAAATGTTTGAACTAATAACTGTATAAAGCTGAACTAGTTCAACTATCCTTGCTCAAGAGTAAACATCATGACACACAAAAGTACACTTGAAATAATTAGCACTAAGACCATGCATAAGTACTAAGCATAAGTACTATGTCCTTATCACATCAAATTTCAGGTACAGTTGACCCTACTTGTCCTTTTCCTTTTGTCTGTGGATGGTTCCAATTTTCTTCTTCATTATTAAAATTTGTACATCCTCTGTGTTTATAGTAAGATATAGGATCCATTTCCTAATTTCAAATGATTGACAGAAGTTCTTGATAAATGTTTGAACTGCTAACTTCATATTAATATCAAAATGATGTCATGATATCAGGAGAGGTATCGTACAAGTACAAATTGGCACTTGGCTCTTTCTATAATTTGAGCACTTAGGTCTACTGAATTCCAGTATTATGAATTCAAATAGATCTCAGTTCTTTCTCTTTCATAGTATAAAGGAAGCTTGAATGAGTTTTCCTGAATTCATATACAAATACTTACTGATAGACTTATTTCACATATTATACAAAGTATATATCCAATATAAAGGTCTTGTGTGTGGCATGTTATTTCTTATCTGCATTATAAATCACTTAATTTAGGATATTTTAGTGTAATTTTCTCTCATAGAGGAATTTGAGACTCAAGATTCCAACCCAGCAAATAGTAACACTTTCATCTACAATAATGGATTACAGGTAATTCTTGGAAGGTATTTTAAACAGAAGTTTCTGTCCTACCAGCAACTCCCAAATACTCAGCAGCTGCTTCACAAATAATTGACTCAGAAGCTTAATATTACTTATAAATGCTTAGCCATTAGCTCAAACTCATTACTAAGTAGCTCTTATACTTAACCCATAATTCTTATCTATGTTTAGCCACATGGCTTGGTAACTTTTCTCAGTATGACATTCTCATCTTTGCTTCCTCTGCATCTGTCTAGTGACTCCTGACTGTGCTCTTCCTCTTCCCAGCATTCTTAGTTTGGTTGCCCCACCTATACTTCCTGCCTGGATACTGGCCAGTCAGTGTTTTATTAAACCAATTCAAGTGACAAGTCTTTACAGTGTACAAGAGGATTATTCCACAGCAAGGTATAGACTTTAAGAGGTCTCTCTATATACATAAAATTATGTGTGTGTGTGTGTGTGTGTGTGTGTGTGTGTGTGTGTGTACATAAGGCAGTGTCTGGATACTGAGTACAGAGGTAGATAACCTGGTAGTTACTCATTCTAAGAAGCCCAGCACCATCATCATTATTGATTTGACATTCTGTTTGATATAATGTTTTATTTTCCAAATGTATCATAAATTCGTCATATTATTTCTTCTCTTAGAAATCAGAATTTAGATGTCCATTCATATTTTATTGCAATCATTATCACTGATTAAGTCAGCCCTCACTTAAAACAGTTCAGAAATTTTATCCATGTGCATGATTTAGTAGTCACATTTAATATATTTTCTACTATGCACATCTCGGCATTTGACTGCATTCTGCAAGGGATGAAATTCACAATAGAACATCTATCTATAGGCATGCTTGATAGTGTTAGACCTATGCCTCAAAGTATTTGGGGGGAAAGCAAAAAGGAGCCTCTCAACTTTTAGCAATTTGAACCTCTTTCTTATGTCAATTCAGTAGAATTGAATGGTCTATAAAGGTTTTTTTTTAATCTATAGTTCAAAAACTTATACATTAAATAACAGATGAACATGGCAAATAAGTGAAAACAAGATTAAAGGCTCTTTCTACACATACGAAAACTTTAATGATGAGAAACTGAATTTTCCTATGTATACAGATTTGATTTACTTCAAGTCACATTGTAAAAATGTCTTGAATTTGAAAGCCCTCCAGGAATACATTATCAACACAGCTTCTTTTCACATTATATTAGTGTTATCTTAAAATTTAAGCATTTATTTTTAAAATATCCTCAAGAAAGAACATGGTTTAATTACATGGAGAGAAGCCAACAGAAATACTTTTGGCACAGAAGTTTGCACACTGTCAGAGTATAATTTATTTCTATGCACTTAAGAATATGCAGAGAAGAAAGAATATATTTTCCTCTCAGAGCTTATTGTTTACTACATTCTCTTTGAGATGAGTGGGATAGAATTAAATACCACAAAAAGCCCATGATTTTCACCCTTTGCAGCCTAAATAAGATGAGCATTCATCTAACTGAACTTTGTTTATTCTAAATATTCTAATTGTAGGTTAGATTACCCAGGAAGCCCTTCTGAGATGGATTCACTATGCCATATATTTTCTAATAAGTACCCCTGAGATACAAAGCAATGGAAAGGAAAAGGAAATAAGCACAAATATACTGTGAGACAAGTTAATTTGTGATGCAGTCCAATAATAGTCGCATTCAAACCCCACAGGGATCTCTATTGTTGCAGTTCAAAGGTGGTACACTCCACAATGTGTGGATGTGACCAGTCTTACATATGCCTCAATCAATTATTTAGTTTGTCTAGGCCATCTTGACATGAGTATGGCATTTAGTAAGGCACCTCTCTGCAGATAAAATGATCTCTGCTCTAATTACTGCAGATGGTCTGCTAACAATATTCTCAATGTCCTGCACTGAAGGACATTCTGAGTGGCATATCACTGTTCATGCATTGTGCTAGGCCCTAGAAGCACAGAAGTAGAAACAATTTCTGTTCTTGATAAGGGCAGTACAGGCCTGGAAGAACTCCAGAAAAATGCTAATATGTCTATATTGAAAGGCTGAAGGAGCTGGAGTTTGATATCCACAGATGAAAGCAGTAGCAGTAAACACACTTGATCAGGAAGAATGGAGCTTGTGCATGCTGATTAACTTTGTTTACTTTCATTTTTATTGTACTGGTTCTCCCAACTTACTGGAAGGTGATGTGGCCCTTGTCAGAATAGGTCTTTTCCTTTCAGCTCCTCTCTCATAGGTCAGTCTTCTCTGGAAACTCTCTCACAGACACATCTAAAACTATGTTCTACTAATCGCCAGCTATGGCTCACTGTAATAAAGTCAATAATCAATTAAGCATCACAATACATTTTATGCAAGTGGATAAGCAAAGCATGCTGGACTTCTAACTTTGTATCGTCATCCACAACAACAGTGGATTTGTGGCACACCTCCTAGAAGAGAATCTGAATCTTCCAGGTTCTTCATACTTGCAAGCAGAAACAAGATTACTGTCTCATCATTTCATAGCTAGATTGTGTCAACAGCGGCCTTCTGAGTGATTTCTTTCTTGCTTTTAATGATTCTCTCTCCTCTCCCTGCATTGAGAATCTTCTATATATGGCAGGCAGAATGATGTGTCAGAAATTTAAATGGGATTATGGCAATATCATTGCTAAATCCTTACCATAGTTCCCAAAGACACACAAGAAGAACTTTATATTTTGCATTGCATATATAACCTGGTAGTTATTTGTCCCCTGGTAATATCCTTTGCCTTGTATCTCATTACTCCCCCACATTCAGAGTCAGAATGATCAAAAGTGGTGTTCTAAGGATGCCTAATAGTTTGACACCTATTCAAGTCAATGTTCTTTAAATACTTTTTCAGCCAATTTTAATTGAGGGTATGAGGAATGGATTTCCTAATGATACAATATTGTCCCTCTTTATGTTCCAGGTAAAGGATTTATGACAGCAATTTATTCTATACAGTTTCTAACTTCTGACAATTTTTTGGGGGGGAAGCATAGTGAATAATTTAAAAGGTAGCCACTAGATAAAGTTTCTAATTCCGAATAGATAGTCATTGACTTTACTGCTGAATTTAAGAGCCTGCTCTTTGACTAGCTTCAGATTTGGTTGAGACAACTGTAGTTGGAACATGCAATCAACATATGTGTTGCAAGATACATTCAAGAATGAGACCATGACACATTAGGAACATTTTTTTTTATCTCTTTAAAATATTGAGTACTTCAGTTAAAGAGAATGCACTTTCTGTGTTGCCTAATATGTGATGAGTCATGACTCATGATGAAAACTAGAATCATTTAATATTAAACAAATGAATGCATATAAAACAATAGATTGACAATCTGTGTAGCTATTGGCAAGGGACTTTCCTGAATTGGGTTCTGGCCCTAACTACCTTGTCTAGTTAGCCTATAAATTTGTAAACTTTCAATATGCTATAGATTCTTTTTCGTTTTTGAAGACAGGCTTTTATTAGGGGTGAGTGAGGAAATGCACACATAGAGCAAGCATGCAGAGAAAAAGACCCTCTGCCAAGCAGAGGGGGAGGGGCTCAGGAAGCTGAAGCCCCATGCCATAGATTCTTTTTCCCCCACTTAATGAAAATAGATTCTTTTCTCATACAATGTATACTGTTTTCCCTCAAACCTGGGAATCTATTCGGTCCCAAGACCCACATGGTGGAATAAGAGGACTGACACAAGCTGTTCTCTAGTATCTTAATGTGTATTGTGGTGCATGTGCTCATGGACACCCACAATAACTAACTAACCAACTAACTAACTAACTAACTAACTAACTAAATAAATAAATAAATAAATGTAGTAAAACAGTTAGTGCTGAAAATATAGCTTTGTAGCTCTGTGGTATAGTGCTTGCCTTGTAAGTATGAGGCCCTAAATTCAATTCTCAGTGCCACCAAATATTAAGTAGTATTAATCTTTATCTAAAGACATATTGAGTTTAATTAACAGAGAGAGACAGAGAGATAGACAGAGAGATAGAGATAGAGATAGAGAGATAGAGAAAGAGAGAGGAGAGCACACCACCTCATGTGCATCTCTGAAATATAGTACTGTTATATGATTATTGGCATATTAACTTCAGGATATCCCAACCCTTTAATGTTTATGTTTGTCAATCTATTAGAATCTAGGTGTTAAGAAATGGACTGTCCACTTGCTATTGAGTGTTGTACCAGAATGCCTACCTAATTGTAAAGCAAGAAAAAGTAAAAAGAAAAAAAACATTGTTTTAGAAACCAACAGACTGATATTAATTGCAGAAGTTTATCTACATAGAAACCAAGGGAATAGGGAATACATAGACACATTTTTCAAGAGGTTAGCTACATTTTTGCAAACCATATCTATAAGCAACAATCCACTATTATTCTGGACACCACCAACAAAAATGTGAATAAAGACTAGCATTGACATTAGTAACTGGATGCCAGATAAGTCAGAGGCTGTGGTCCTTGACTTCTACAGGAAGAGTTTATAGTTTATCACAGAAGTGAGAGTCAGTCTCTGGCTAAGAAGGACAGGACTCAGTCCGTAAAGAGGCATTCTGGACCATGAACCAAGGTAAGAGAATTCCTTGAGAGGGGATCACATAGAAATATCACCTTGTTTGTCTCTGGAGGTTGGGGCAGGGCTTTCGTGGTCAGGCATTTCCGTCTACACACTCCATAGTCCTATGGAAAGTGTTTCAGGGAAATAGAAGACCTTGTGAAGGCAAGGAATACAGGCCATATTAAGAGGAAATACAAATGCTTTGAGCCTCCAACCTGAATGACAGAAAAATCCCACCCAAACCTATATAGCTCTTTCTGAATCTCATATAAACTTGTCAAACAATGGCTGTCCCTCAGTCCCATATTGCTGTCCTTAGTGTAGTGAAAGGTATTGGTTTGAAGGGTATGGCCTCTGGAAGAAGAGGAGATAAAAGGATGCCGAGGACACGGAGCTAAGAATAAAGGCTATATTTTAAAATATAGTCACAGCCAAACACCAGGCTGAGCTCCAGGAGTCCAGTTGAAGAGAAAGAAGAGGGATTCTGTGAGCAAGGTCACCAAGATTATGATGGGCAAACCTACAAAGACAGCGAAACCAAGCTAGTGGGAACTCATGAACTTTAGACCAACAGCTGTGGAGCCTCCACGGAACTGGACTAGGCCCTCTGCATAAGCGAAACAGTTGTGTAGCTTGATCTGCTTGAGGGGCCCCCTGGCAGTAGGATCAGGATCCATCCCTGGTGCATGAGCTGGCTTTTTGGAGCCCACTACCTATGGTAGGACACCTAGCACAGCCTTGAGGCAGGGGGAGGGGCTTGGACCTGCCTGTGCTGAATGTACCAGGCTCTGCTGACTCCTCATGGGAGGCCTTACCTTCTTGTAGGAGGGAATGGGGGGTGGGTTGGGGGGAAGGCTGGAAGGGCGGGAGGAAGGAGGAGGGGGAATCTGTGATTGGTATGTAAAATGAATAAAATATTTCTTAATAAAAATAGTCACTATGTTTATTAACAATAACATTAATGAGGGATTAAAGGCTTACTCTAAAGAGATAGCTAACAGTTTTGATTTATAAAAGTGCTATTTAAAAAAGAAGATAGAAAATAATGTGCTTCCTTTCGCATTTTCGTATTTTATGCTGAAGGACTACTCCATGCCACACTTCTCCCCTTGTATGCTTCTGCCCCCAGTATTTCCGTTTGCCAGAGCTTATCACCATCACGTGTTCTAGTACACCATGCCCTCTTTCTTGAGACCTCTTTTTCCCCTTCATAGCTCCTTATCTTGTTCCATAACCTATCCTACCTCAACTAAAAACGGATGTGAGGAAAAGTATCTTGTTTTACAGCTTCCAGTAACAGCAAGTGGATGTGACGTATACTGACTTCCGCTTTGGGTATCGGAAGAAGGCGAATAGTCGAAGGAGGGTGTGCCACGCTGCTCTTCAGCGGACTGAGGAATTGCAGGCCCCGTGCTTGAAGGTGAGGATATAGGAAAAGTTATAGGTGCATTGGGGTATAAACCTTTCCTCATAAACAGAATGGCCTTCTCTGCTCCTCACCGTGCCTCTAATGCCGGCCATGGAGGGGAAAGCCTGATGCAGTGATCTGGTTTATGCCAGCTTCTATTTTGGAATGTGAGGGGGAGATTTCTCTGACAGAGTTTTACTCCGATCCTTAGAGGGAGTTCTAGACAATGGACAGACATCAAAGTGAGCGAATATGTTATAGAGTCTCCAGACCTTTCCCATACAGAACGTAGCCTCTTGAAACCCACCCTGTGGTGAGCCCTCAGAAACTGCTGCATCATAGCCCTGAAAACCACCAGACTTCATGTCAGTGTTTTAAGGAAGGCATGCATTGGGCCTCTTCAAATCCAAACCAAAAAGGGTCCCACTGCTGAGATGGGGAAGTAGGCAAAAGCTCCTGTTTCCAACAAGAAGCTTTTTCTCAGTTAACAGCTTCTTGCAAATGAAAAATTAGTTTCTCCAAGGAGAGTTTTCCTGGATGTTCAAACCACACCTAAGGGCAGACTCCATGCTGTGTGGCTGTAGATGGCCAACACAAAACAAATTCAGAGGTA
>LZPO01108014.1:228719-242760 GCA_001675575.1 Neotoma lepida | reverse complement strand
ACTCTGTGTACAGGCAGGCATTCTGAAGACCAGACCTGGATCCCAGCTCTCAGCAAGAGCAGAGACAGTAATTGTGGCCATTTATAGATCCCTAAGAAAGTTCCATGACAAAGCAGGCAGATGAGCTTGTTTTTGACAGCAAAATAGAACTGGAAAGAATGAAAATTGTCTGAGCAAAGAAAATGACAAGGAAAGAGGACAGAGGAGAAGACAAAAGTGACAGGGTCTTCTATGTGAGGATTACAGGAAAGGCCTTCAAACAGAAGTGTGGATTAGGAAGCCTGAGGTCCCCTTAAAGGACACCATCACCAGGAACTAGAAGCTTGAGGGATCTGAGGCACTAAATAGTGGCTGTGTGCTCACTGGGGACAATGTCTGGACACTGGGGACAACTATGGCTCAGATGTTGAGAGTTCTTGCTGCGTGGACATGAGGACCTGAGTTAGAATCCCCAGNACACAGGCAAAAAGCTGGGTATGGCTGTGCACAGTCTCATCATTTGAGGATGAAGACAGTCGAAACCCAAGAAAAGTGTCCAGCCAAAGCTGTGAAACTGGAGACTGCAGAGGAAATTAGGAGTACCATGGCCAGAGAAATAACAGTGACAGGGTTGGGACTTCAAATAGGAAATAATGGGGGTGAGATTTGAAAATTTAAGTCAAGAACTTAGCACAAATAAATCTATCAAAGCTGGCTAGGGTTTTGACCTCAGAACAAAATACAGCATCTTGTTTCCCTCCGATTTTGTGGGCGAGGACTCCCAGATACATAACTAAACAAAGGAATGGCCCCAGTTAGGAGAGTGCAAGCAGGCCCGGAAGTGATCCAAACGTGATTCACACTGCGTGCGGTGCACCAATGGCAGCCCACTGGCAATCTGGTCNGGAGAGCCATACCCTCCCCAGCAGCAGGTATGCCAAGCCATCACTTAAGAATACCTCACACTCTGCCTGGTGGATGGTGGTGACACAGAAAGACAAGGGAAGACATGACCAGAGGGCCCCACACTACAAATACCCAGAGCTTACCCCAAGTCTCCATCTCTGATTCACTTTCCCTTGCACTTCCCTACAGATTAACCCCAAAGGAAGCAGAGCCAATTGCAACTTTGAGTCTAATTCTGATCAACTGGGGGGCGTTAAGGAGAAACCAGACAGAAGGGGAGAGGCAGACATTTGGAGAACTTAGAAGAAAGTTTTCCCCCCTGAGAAGCTTGTGATCAAGTTGAAAGAACCGATCTTAAAAGTTTAAAGAAAACATATGCATAGCCTGAAGTTCAAAAGGGAGAATGTTGGAAGAGNAATGGGAGGACCCTCAAAATGAAATTCTGCAGATGAAAATGGAGGGCCTCTAAAAGGACCTGGTGTGAGCCCCCAAGGTGTGGCATAATGGGCTCAAAAAAATCTTAAAGGCCGCATATAAAAAGATCCAGAGGAAGGCCCNTCACAAAGACCATAGCGTGGTCCACAGCGGTGCAAGGAGGCTCAGAATCAGAATGAGTTGAAACTTTCCAAAATTCTAAGGAAAAAAAAAATTAAAAGGCTATGTTAAGGTTACATCTGAAACAAAAAGAACACAGACCTCCTGTCTGAGGTGAACAGTGGCTCTTAGGTAGGAGGAAGAAAGGGGAGGTTAATCTGCACACCGGAAGGGGAGAGCAAACCCTGACATGGAGGAAGGGAAGAGGTCCGAGCAGATTCACCTCCACACACAGAGAAAATTGACAGCTGAAGTGCAAACTAACAATTTCTGAGCAATTTTGGTGAATCCGGAATCAGGGTCAATTCAATAGGGAAAGACGGGTACGTTCGGCCCCAGTTTTCAAAAGAAGACGAGGTGTTTCCACAAGTATTTTGGCGGGGAGGTTCTCTGTGGTCGCCAGATGACACCAGGGAAATCGTGGTCCTCACTTGGTGTTCTTAGCTTCAATAATAATAAGAACTGGTTTAACAGAAGCCTGAAGACAACGATATTAGAGATGAAAAGATAAACACAGGCCGACCAGCCCTAGCTCCCAAAAGCCATGCCTCTGAGATAGCTGGCTTGCAAGTCAGACATGGTGGACAAGTAGCTACCAGGCAGGGAGGGAGGCTTTAGAGAAATGGTGAGGAAGCCCAAAGAATCAGAGGAAGCATACTTGGAAAGAGACAGAAAAAAGAAAGAGGAAAAGCTGTTCTAAGTGACCGAGGACACTGTGCCCACTTCAAATTACTAAAGTGATTCTTTGAAAATATAAAGTTGGACATGTCGGTTTGAGTCCAAGTTCAACATAGTTAATTATAAACACTGAGCAGATACTGATCTTTTTTAAAGTTCATGTTAATAGTTAATTAAATATTAACTTGTCAGCAGGCTATAAAGTTTATTTCCTTATAAAGGTCTACTGACAGGCTTCTCTAGTCATTTAAGTAGAGACACGCATTACCACTGAGCCAGGTGGCTCAGAGCCTTGGTCCAGAGCTTTAAGGGAAATTCATGGAATCCTGAGCAAAAAGTCAAAGCTGAGGTACAGGCATCTAGACTTTATCCACAATTAATCACTATCAATTTTATTCTCTTGTATAACCACAGGGAAGTCTTTCAAAACAGCTTCCCACTATAATTATTTGAAGCCAACTCCCAAAGGAGAGATTACTTCTCCCCTATATTTCAGGTCCTACCTCTCAAGGAATCCTGCTGATTTATGGTTGAAAGTACTATAGATATAATAAATTTGCAAATAACTTTAATTTTTTTTTTACTTTCAGTTCTGTGTGTGTGTGTGCATTTGTGCATGGCAGTGTAGTGCCAAGAAAGGTCAGGGTATCAGATTCCCTGCAACTGGCATTACAGTCAGTTTTGAGCTACCTGATGTGAGCACTAGGAACTGAACTCAGGTCCTATGAAAGTGCAGTAATGNTCTCATGCTGCTAACCGCTGAGCCATTTCTCCAACCTGGCAAATAACATTTTTCATGGACAGTTTCGAACCTCTCATCAATGAAAATACTTTTAAATAAGGAGCTGTCAATAAGCAAGAACACTGGACACGAAAATGTGAGGACAGCAGGAAGACGAAAGAGCAAGTGAGTAGAAGAGAAGAAATTCCTCCTGGAGGCAGCAAGCTGCAAGCTGAGGTTGACTAAATCCTACTCACTGTGGTCTCCCTATTACCCAGCAGGGGGCCTGGCAATTAGATATGAGGTTGGGGCAGTGGCTGGGTTTCTGCAGCACCGTATTCCTGGCACATGGCACATGAAGCTGTCCATGGTAAGATATGACACACTGTGGAACAAAGAGTCCTGTCATTGGCAAGAGACTTCAGGACAGGACATAACAGAGCAGGGAAAGAGGGGCTCTTACCTTACTGTCCTTGTCTGGTTTCACAGCTGAACTGTTCCCACACGCTGATGTAGCACTGTCAGGAGATGTGGGGAGTCCAGGGAGGATGGTCACTGTTCGACCACTGGGCTCGGTCTCCAAAGTGGCAACGGTCATGTTTGGGGAGGCCAGAGAAGCACCTGCAGCGCAGGCCAAGGGAGCATTGGTTCGATTGATGCTAATAGCAGCAACATGGGCAGCAGGACCTGCCATTGGAGGCAGAGGTTGGGAGGCCAGTGAATGATGGGGCAGGCCCACGGATGCAGGACCGAGGCAGGCGGCATTCTGGACCTGGATGGGTGTCACTGCTGCTGTGGGGCGTTCCTGGTTATGTGCTGCAACTACAGGTGACAGGAAGGAACACAGAAAGAGTCAATGGCCCAATATAAACACTGCTTACCAAAATGTGAGCCATTTATTTCACTGTGTCAGACCAATGAGAGGCAGCTAGTGCCATTTATTACAGTAAAGTATGGATGTAGAACAGATTAACATACTTAGGCCTTAGCTGGATCCCTAGATGATACTTTCCTTCCAGGTGAGCAGTTGAGACTGTTGAGGACTTGGAAGATATGCTAGCACCACCCCCAAGGCCCTTCAGTTATGAGCAATCACCTTCAGCAGCATTACAGACACTGGGCCAGTTTCCAATGGCTCTCCATGGCAACAAACCAAACACTAGTCTTAAGTCCTTTACTTATTATACATTCTCTCTCTCTCTCTCTCTCTCTCTCTCTCTCTCTCTCTCTCTCTCTCTCTCTCTCATTAGCCATTTTCCTGCATGTTCTTTCTGATAGAATTCACGTGTTCTTAGTTTACTCCACTACGGTTAGTCAAGACTCTCAGTAGGTTTTCAATGCTACGGAATTGAGAAAGGCACTTGAATGCGTACCGAGTCTAAAATAGGCTTGTGACTAAGTTCATCAAAAATAACCAGCACACGGCTTAGCAGAGAATCGCACAGCAGTCACAGAGCTAGGAACCGTGAGACTGGAGACAAGATCTTGACTAGGAAAGTCATGTTTCAAGTACCACACAGACTACTCNCATTCTTAGGATCAGCCTAGGTCTTTTTAGAATCGAGGTCTATCCATTTTGAACTAATGTGCAGGGTGTGCTGAGCCCAAGCAAACAGTTATAAAATGCCTCTTATGGTTTAGACATAAGATGCCCCTTGAAGGGCCTCACATGTTGAAAGTTTGGTCGGAAGCTGATGTGGTACTGAGAGATGTTTGACTTGTGAGGTGCTAACTTCATCAATGGGCCGCTACGAGGTGGGCCTGGTTAGAATACGTAGGTCACTGANGCATATCTCCTAACGGTNTATCTTGTCCTGGTCCCTTTATTGTGCTTCATGGCCAACACAAAGAGGGCATCTCTGCCCCACCAAACCCTCTCTTTCGTTATGTCCTGCTTTACCACAGATCTCCAGTGATAGGGTCTGGCAACCATTGAATCTTTGCCTCCTCATTGATTATTTCTGCAATGGGTATCTCTCACAGAGACGAAGAAGTACTCATAAGGTTTGCTAGATTCTATTTCTAAATGGTAGCAATTGTTTTAAANTCATTCCTGTTTTTCTAACACCTCTCCTAAGTGACCTGCTCATTCAGGTTAGCCCTTTCCTCNTGTGTTCCAGTCCCATTTCCCTCTTACCTGTCCTCACAGCATTGCGGGCCTGGTTGACTGTCATTTGCCCAGTCATGTGCAGCAGGACCTTAGCCTGAGGACTTGTCTGAATGTGTGCTGCTGATACCACAGCTGTGGGGACAATGCTGGGATTCCCAGCCACACCATTTCCTTGGAGCTTCTGGGTAGGCCCTCCTGCAGTAGACGGGCTGACCATAGTCACCCCCCGGCTTGCCTGACCCGCAGTAGACATAGGGACTTTAGCTTGGGAGACGTTTGTCACCGTCCTGCCAAGACAGAAACAGACGGAAAACCCAATCCATCAGCCAAGTGGGAGACAGAACAATTAATGCAAGAAAAATGACTCAGAGCTTTAAAGTCAGAACATTTTAAAAAATGAATGGAATTATCTTTCCAAGGTTTTAAGAACAGCATATCCAAAGAAATGATGGCCGCTTGAAAGAGAATGGTCTTGGAATCACGCTGAGTCACCAAATCACACGTCATACTCTGCCTAAGCAGACAGTTACTAGGGTCAGCTTCTCATTTCATGGCCACTCAGCTCCACTGAATTTCAAAGCCCTAAATTTTCCTGCTTCACCCTGAGCAAGACCTATCATTTGCATCATGCTCTTCCTCCTTTGACCATCTCAACCTGCCTCTAACATAGTAGTACACCAGTGCCCCTGTACACACTGATGTACACACACACACACACACAGTCTCAACCTGCCTCTAACATAGCACCCAACACGCTCCTCCTGTAGCTCACAACTGCCTGGAACTCTGGCTCTGGAGAGATCTGGCACCTTTACCCTCTTAGGGATCTGCACTGATGTATACACACACACACACACAATTGGAATGGCCCTATGGCTTTTCCCTGTTGATGTAGCTCAAATCTCAACTTCAAGATCCAGCAAGATCCAATCAATCATTTCAAAAAGCTAGCCTAAAGTTCAAGTTAAGCCTTCTGATTTAATNACTTCCTGTAGATTGCTTCCTTCTTGCTGGCTTTGTACTCCATAAAGTGATTACAGCTTGACTCTTTTTTTTTTTTTTTTTTTTTTTGGTTTTTCCAGACAGGGTTTCTCTGTGTAGCTTTGGCGGTGCCTTTCCTGGAACTCACTTGGTAGCCCAGGCTGGCCTCGAACTCACAGAGATCCGCCTGCCTCTGCGCCACCACCGCCCGGCTTACAGCTTGACTCTTGATTATCGAATATGGCACGCTTTTAATTTTTTGAGAAATTCATACACACATACAGCATGCTTTGCTCAAACTCACTCCCCTCCAACTCCTCTCCCTATCTTTCCCACCACTTTTCTGTCCCAACTTCATGTGCTGCTACTGTTTTTTTGTTTGCTTGTTTAACTCCACAGAGTCCACTTGGTGTTCCCATTATAAGCATGGGTGTAGGACCACCTTCTGGAGCACAGACAGCCTCTCAGGGGCTGTACCCCTGAATAAAACTGACTGTCCTCTCTAGCAGCCATCAGTTGCCAATAGCTCCTCAGCTAGGGCTGGGGTGTCATGAGCCCCTTGCCCAGCCCATTCGTGCTGAGATTTGGGCTGGCTTGACCTTCTGTACACAGTCACAGAGCTGCTGTGAGTTCATGCATGCGACAGCCCTGTCTTGCTCCACACTTACTGCTCTGCTGTAGACATCCACTCCCAACATAACATTTCTTTAAAGTCCAGGCCAGTGCACAGGGTTCTTTTCCACCTTTCCATAGTTTTCTCAGCTACAGCAATATGGTCAGTTCTAAACATTTACTTATTAGTTGAGTTTAATCAATATGGAGAATTTTTGTGTAATGCACACTTTCAAATATTCTCAACTCATTTAAANGGCAATTCTGTATATAGCAATTTTATAATTAATCTACATTTAATACTTCATTAACAAAAGTATCCTTCCCCATGGTGAATTACAGAGCATCTGCTATAAGCAAGTATTTCTCCAGAGTTAAATGTGCACAGACTTTTAACAACTTGTTTTTGAATCTTGCAAAAATGTGATCCTTTGTTAATTTCATTATTATTGCTTATTATATTTCTCTTGTTTACTACATATATGAGTATTTCTATGTATGGGTATNTATNCAAATATATATATATAAGTATAAATATTTGCACCAGGAAGGTTCTGGCTGCCATTTTCTGATGTGTCAGANCCTGAATGTATATTTTAACATGTACAGAAAAGAAGATTTATATTGATTAAAAATTTGCAAGTCCAATTAAAGCTACCATTCTGTCACCATCTGCAACAATAGTGATTTTCATTTGATTAGGCTGCTGGCCAACCTATAAATCAAGGACAACAGCTGACAAACATGTCAGTTCATTAAACCATTTGTTTAAAAATCAGGAGGTTGGAGGCATCATTTAACAGTTAGACCTGGATTGCTTATTAAGAGTCAGTGATCAAAATCTGGGGCAGTGTAAATNTCATNATAAGTCATTTNTTTCAGCTTTCAAGGCTACTTTCCTCAATAACCAGAAGGTTCACCACTTAAAAAGAAATAAAAGCAGAGCTATGTAAACATGTGTGCATGTGTACATGCATGCATGCAATACACACGTCAGAGTTTCTACGCCTGAGTGACATCTTGGGCCAGATTATTCCTTTCTGAGGATTGTCAACTTGATACAGCCTACAGGCATCTGAGAGACAGCCTCAGTTGAGGAATCGCCTGGACCAATTGGCCTGTGGACATACAAGTAGAGAGTTATCTTTTTACTTAATTGAGGCCCAGACCACTGCAGGCAGACTGTTCTCCTGGGCATGTGGTCCTGAACTGTCTGAGAAGATAGCCAAACTTACACCTGTCTACAAGCCGGCCAGCAGGAGCCACCACGGTACCTGGCAGATTTCCTTGGCTGTGAAGTCGGATCCCTGGTTGGTGTAATGCTGTGTGGAATAGCAATCAGGCCTGCCCTCGTGTTCCTGCCTTGACTTTCCTCCATGATGAACTGTGACATGGAGCTGTCAGCAAAAAAAAATAACCCTTCCCCTGCTAATTGAGTTTTGGTCAGAGTATTTTATCCTGACAACAGAAAGGATGGAGAGGCTATCAGGGGGTTATCCCACATACTGCAGGGTTCAGCAGAATCCCTTGCCTCCATCCACTAAATGCCAGCAGGACCCTGTATTATCAATTATGAGACTCAAAAATATGCCCAGGTATTGTCAAATAACTCTCGAGGAGCAAGACTATCTTCATTTAAAATTCACTTATGCCATATTTAAGGAATTTTTATTTTTTACTTCATTACAAAGAATAATTGCTATAACTCAAAGGTGATTAATGTGAATGAAATAAAGGCAGATCTAGCCATTGCGGTTTGAGCACTTCTTTACAATGTGATCTGAGGCAATTTACTTAGTCTCCCTGTGCCTCAGTTTCCCCATTTATTAAGTGAGGGGATGATAAAAAGCAATTACATTAGTGAATTAAAGACCAAGAGTCAATAATGTAATGTTCAGAAATCTGCCCGTCTGGTATATATAGCAGGCACTGCACAGACATGTAAGCATTAATAATATAGCTTTTGTTCATTTAAAATACTATGTCTTTTATTTCTTTAGTAGAAAAATACTGAAAATGGAACAGTTGAGTCTTTTCACATATAAATTAAAGCAAAGAGATTACACCCCAGTACATTTATTGGTAGAAACCTATAATTTCAACACATATCCACATGAAAAGTGAGCTAAGAATCTTGGTATTAGAAGGAATTTTAGCAGCTATGGATATGGAATTTACAAACTTTGGCTATGTAACAGGTAATTATAAAGTGAGCAGGGCTCTGAATAGGCTGAAAAGCCTGGGAGGGAACAAAGAGCCTCTATCTGGAACTTAGAAAACCACTGATTCAACATCATNCCTACCTTGTGACTGGTGCCACATAGTTGCCGGGGAAAACACCTATCTTGCTGGTGTGCATCGATGTCCCTTTGAACCAGCCATCCTGGCAACGCTCGAATACCAAAAACATTTCCCCTTTTCTCAATTCTAGTTCGTCTTCTTTCCGGGGAGTGTATGGGTATATAGCAACATATCTAGAACAGGGGGGAAAAAAAGATCTCAGGCTGAAAGACAAACCCTAAGATCTCCAAACCTTGGCTTGGAGTAAGTTCTTGAGCATCTTATGCAGAAGAAGACAGGATGTAAAATCTTAACCTACAAGTAGCACTGGCAAGTCTCCATGGAAAGAGGTCTCCATGCCTGCACTTTAAATGCAGGCAGAGGCCTTCCTGATAAAGAGTGTTCCTCCTGGTGTGGGAATGATTAGCTCACCAAATGGTATATGTGTTCTAGGAAAGAATTAATGCAGCTTCCAAGAGTGCCTACCTAGTGCTGTGAATTAGGAGCCCATTGGGGAAACTGAGTTCTTGAAATGGCACTTGTAAGCCTTGGGAATGAGCTCCAGACGAGGACATACAGCATAAAATCCCACTGGGAAACACAATATGTTGCCTTCTACGCATGCTGAAGCCAGGGGCTTAGGTGCACCTGCGTTTCTGAGCTCANCTATGAAGCTGATTGTATTAGAGAAAGCAAAGGAACAGAAAGTCTAGGTTGTGGAGAATACAAAAGAGCAAGGTGCCTGTCCACACAGAGAGGCCAGGCAGGCAACTGACCCACAGAGCTGCCCGTGCTCTGAACTCTACGGGTTCAGATTCACAGAGAACAGAAGCCTTCCTTCTGTCGGGAGCAAACTGCACAGGGTAACTGAACCTTTCTGGATGCTTATTGCTGAGGATTTACAGCCTTCTATATGCTCACTGCAGGGGGACCTGATGTGTGTGCAACACCNTCCTGCTCCTTAAGATCCTGCTGCAAGGAATGAAAATGGAGACAAAAAGGTCACACAGGAGCTGTGCAAAAGAAGAGCAGTTCTCTATGCAGACAACCTATAAAGAGGAGAACAGAAATTTCCCTAAAGCGTGAAAGGCCTTTTCTCAGCAGGACAGCTATCTACCAGGCTCATGTTAGGCTCATTTTATTTAAGTGTCTTCCTAATTATATGCCTGACCAGGTAGAAGTTTCCAGAATACAAACCACTTGGTGAGCTCTAAGCCTGTTACCAGCTCATCCCAGACACGTGTTTCTTGATCTCTGTTGTGTGGGCTTAGTTTGACATGAGCGTTTGAAGAGTAATAAAAGACAACCTCACTTACACACTGGGGCGAGTCTGAGGCCGTAAATGTGCAATCTGGTCAGTGGATCCCGCCACAGGCCTGGGTCCCACTCCAGCAGCAGCAGCAGCAGCAGCAGCAGCAACAGCAGCAGCAGAAGCGCCTGACGTCGTGGAGGCGAGGACAGTGGCAGCCAGGAGAGGGGGTGGGGGAAGAGGAGGATTCATAGTCTAATACAGCAAAAAAAAAGGGGAGGAAGGCACAAATAATATTAATATTATTATTAATATATTGNTAATATTAATAATAATATTCTGTGGAAGGTGTAAGGGAAAAATATCCAGAAACTCAATAACCAGAAAGCCACAGAACAGAATCCACATACAACAGAACCAGCATGCTATTCACAAAATACCCTTTTAAAAATACAATTTTCAAGCCACAGCATTCTTTTCAGCAAACAGGTAAGGAGTCAGCCTTGAGAGGAAGGGAAAAATGACTACATAAAAGTTTAAGATTCATAACATAATGAAAGTACAGAATTGGGGCTGGAGAGGTGGCTCAGTGATTAAGAGCACTGGCTGCTCTTCTAGAGGACCCAGGTTTGATTCCCAGCGNCCACAAGGCAGCTCACAATAATCTGTAATTTTAGAATCAAATGATCCAATACCTTCTTCTGGCTCCCNCTGGCACCACNCACCCATGTGGTGCACAGACATACACGCAGGCAAAACATTCATACACATAAAATAAATAATAATTAAAAATTAAAAAAATAAGTACAGATTTGGACAAGACTTGAGACTCCTTTCAAGGGAGCTGCTATAATGTCATGTTGTTGGCCAGAATTATTTTTATGATGGGTTTTTGTAACCTGAAACTTACATACAACACACAACAATTTAGCTGCACTGTATCTCAAGCCACTCCTCTGACAGCCATTCCTTTTGATGCCTAGTCTCCCCAGAGCCCAAACAATGGAAAGCCATAGTCACAAGGCTACTGTTGCTACCTCTTTGCCTTTCCTTTTCTTTACTTTGCCAATTTTTGAAATTTAGGACTATCAAGGTTGGTAATCTTTAACACATACACCAGTGAGAAGTTGCANGGTCCTTTACTGGCAGTCTAATGGGGTTCTGCCCACAGGGCTCCATGAAAATCAATGGCGCCATTGTTACCTTCTCATCTAGAAACCCCAGATAATTCTTCAGGGACTGTACACTGAAACTCCTGGGAAAACAGGCATACAAAGCCTGCCTGAACCCCTACCTCACGTTCCCCAAATCTTTGAACCACTAGAGGTAAAACCTAAATCAAGAGAGAAGTAGAGAGACAAAATAACTCACCTAGGAAGCATAAACAGCTTCTGCACCTCAGTGTGTTAGTGAGAAAAATCCAGTGGTTTTAAAGCAGATTTCAAGACATTCCATTTCAAATTTTTAAAATGAAAATTGAATCCCATTAACACTTATCTATTAAAGTGCACAATTCCAGACATCCACACATTTTTAGACATGTAACTGTTTCACATGTTGTATTTAAGTTTTTGCTAACGTGGCTTCTGGTGAGAACTTTCCCACACTGCAACAGACCACTGAGTGCAGAAGTAAATGAGGCGTGGAACTGCTTACAGAGTGCCAGCCTGGACAAGACAGGGTGTTCAAAAAGTTATGAAGAAGTCACTTGGTGCTCTNCACACAAACAGGGCAGCATTTAGGTCCATTATACCTCTGCAACTACACGCTGGGGCTCAGAGCCCTGACCCTTTAAATGGAGAATCAAGCATTCTTTCTGTCTGGCCTACTGCCAGTGCCAAAGCAGAGAAAAATAAAGATAATCCAGGCAAAATAGTGAGAAAACGTGATCTGTGCTGTTCAAAGATAAGGCTGACATCTGAGGCTTGAAGGGTGGGATGGGTCAGGTCTAACTGCACACAGAAGGGATATATGGAGAAACCAAGAAATCACCATTGGCCTGATTGCCACTTTGATCTTTCTAAACCCAGTCTCAAGCAGAGACTACGGCTATGGAAAGGCAGAAGGCAAGATGACATGTGTTCAACAAGNAAATATAATTTAAAAAAATTTAAAAAGAGCAATTAGGCTAAATTATGTCTTAGAGGAAAAATAAAAACAAAATCCCCTTATGGACCTGATAAAAAACAGATTTCACATTTTAACAAAACATAACGAAGGGTCACAGGTTGTTATAAAACAGTAACCAAATGTAGTTGCTTGTGAAAGAAGAGTCATGCATTGAGATACCACAGAAAAGGGGACATTCACACGGACAGACAGACACGAAGCTGGTGTCTAAGGGAAATACAGCCATCTCTTTTTGTTTTTGACAGAGGAGAGATGCTCTTTTCTTAACACTGGGCAGATTGTTTCTTTCCCTCTCGACACTGAGTGAATATGTGTTCGACTGAGAATGCCTGATTAAAATCAAGAGTCCTAGACTCTGCTTGGTCCCGTGGGCTGGGAAAATGATAGGGCTCTCAGAATGCAGAATGCAGAGCTGTGATACACCAGGAACGTCTGTGGGTTGCTTTATAAACAACATCCACAACAATAATGGCACAGTGGAAGTTCAAAAGGTGATTCGCCCTGCACTGTGCTGTACGCAGTTTGCTATCTTGCAAGACCTGACATCTCTACTGAAAAGAACCACGGCCTTATGTTCACCCAGACTTGACCTGGAGACCTACCTATTATACTGGAGTCTGGGTCAGCCAAGGCACCAGAGATGTGCTTCCCCTACCAGCAAAAACTCCTACAGGTCTTTGGGTCTCATACTGCTCATAAAACACAGGACTCAGATGTGGCCTGTCCATGTGAAATAGCCATCTTTTGCCATGCTAAGGTTCTGTCCCCTAGCCTAGTGAGAGGTCTTACAGAAATGACATAGTTTTTTTTTTCAACCAGAAAGGGTGACAGATCTCCACTCTTGCCAGCTTGTAGAGGCTGATCTAGTTTCCCAGGGAGGCAGTGTCTTCTAGCTCAGTAGGAGCTGCTACAGGACACTGGCAGGACACTAGATACCACAAGTACAAAGTTTACCCATGCGAGTGTGAGCTGGTCCTTTCTAGCATGATTTCCTCTTCTTGTCCTTTCATGTGACCAGCATGAGAATAGCTAGATCTGAATTTGCCTAAGGCTGGAAGAAACACCCAGAAGTTTTCCAGTCTGGGGCCAAGGGCTGAAGGCCAGCTTACCACTAAAGTGCATTACTTTGGAATTATAGGCACAAGTNCAGGGGACAATCAAAGGCTCCTTTCCTTTCCAATGTCTCTTATGTGTGCCTCTTCCTCACACATCTCACAGAAAACAAGTCCTATGGGAAAATATAATTTAATATCCCTTCACCCATCACTATTGCTACCTAAGCATCTACCCTCCATTCAACGTTCTTTCAACTTGATACATCAGCATCTCTAACTAGTCTTTCTGGGATGCAGGATCTCAAACACAAACTGGTTAAAGAGAGAATAGTGCTGCTGATTTTAGCTGTATTGCTATATGTATATAGCTTATTGTTTGACAGTTAGTCTCTAAGAAAGAGAGAGATTTCCATGGTAGTTAATTGTGTAAACTATGTGAGGTCTCTACCCTTATAGTAATTAGGGATGGTGTGTATGTTGCCCTCTCCAATGAACGGAGCACAGCCAAAGGCCAATGGATGGAAGACAGTGTTATGATCTAAGGGGCTCTGGAGGCAAAGACTGACTTACTCTTACACTACTGGCTCCAAGCTTTACAGCAAGAAGGCAGGAGACCCTCAGGGATGCTCTGTGATTGTGCTGCCCATTGTCTCTTAGGACTATACCATTAGCATCTAGAAGTTTCTATCCCTGAGATGCTAAGGTGCTTTTCTGTGGTTGCTATGGAAGTTCTGAGCTGGGTGAGG
>LZPO01108014.1:207600-227939 GCA_001675575.1 Neotoma lepida | reverse complement strand
TATATAAGGTTCCCCTGGTCTTCAATAAACGGCATTCTTCCTTCAAGAATGACCCATGTCTCTTGTGCTTATTTTTAGTCTCCAGACCCTTGCCCGCCCTGCAGTCCAAAGTGACCAGGCACCACAGTCTACCAACTGAGTGACACCCACAACCCTAATGTTTCTACACATACGTATGCGTGCACATGCGCGCACACACACACACACACACACACACACACACACACACACACACACACACGCTAAATCTCAGAATCCAAGCACTTGGAAGGTAGAGGCAGGAGGATCAGAAGTTCAAGGTTATCCACAGCTACATAGTGAGTTTAAGGCCAGCCTGAGCTACATGAGATACTGTTTCAAAAAGGAGGAAGAAGAGGAAGAAAAACAATTTAAACACGGTTTCTATACCTTTAGAATTAAACCTATTTGTAAGCTGCTGCAGGCACTATTTGGCTTTAAGGACCTGGCTGCCTTGTGATGCTTTGCACCTAAAGGTATCACACAGTATCAGCAATTACTCCTTGTGGGTATTCTTCTGTCCCTGTACTGGAGATACAGGACAAAAATCTTCACNTTCCTCATCTCACAAAACAAGTCAAAAACAACAACAACCAACTCCTATTAATAGGCTCATGTCTGAATCAGACAGCTGTGATAGTTCCCCTGCTCATGATGGAAGAGACTTAACATTCTCTCTGTTGCATGGGAAATGCTGGAGACATATGCTCATAAATAACTCCATTCTGCATTAAAGATTTAAAAGTCTCAATTTATGAAAAAAGCACTGGAAATAATTTTCATTTCCTATCCTAGGGGTGGCATTTACTTCCTAGAAATCCATACCATGAAAAGTCTGTGTTTTTTTTTTTCCTACCAAGCTACATACGATTGCTACGATAGCAAAGTCTCCTGAAACATTGCAGACTTTCAGCAATCCTTGCCACAATTAACTGGAGGTATCAAGGGCACGAAGGCACGTGCTATTGAGTCTCCCACCCAAACCCCAGCATTTCTACCAACCTACCGGAGACTTCGAGATCTACCCATCTCTCGGGAGATAGNCAAACCTGTTTATAATTAGTTTTTCATTAAATGGAGCTGGCACAGCAGACAGTGTTTAATAAATCTCTCTCTTGCTTAATATGCAGTCTTTCTTATAAAAATCCTAGGATAAAAATGACTGAACATGAATTAATTTGTATATGCTCTCTTGTGACCTATTCCATTGATCTGCCCTAGAGTCAACCCCCAGCAAAGAACTGGCCATTTACTATATTATAAAATTTTCAGTTCACAGGGGCTACAACTTGGCCAGCCTTGTATCTTTNACACTAATTAATTTTTCTAAGATCAGAAAAGTCAGTCATCCCTAGCCCCCTAAAGACATGGAGTCAGAACGCTTCCCCGCACGGGAGTCCTCTAGAACGGAAACACACTGTGGTTGTATGTGTTTTGCTGGTGGAAAAGAAAAAGAAGTAACTCCCCTGGAGATCGCAGGGCAGGATGGGTTATGAAATTTGGCTTTAGTGAAACATCCGTGGCTAACTGAATCTTATGGAAACCACATTTACCAAATGTTCACTGAGAGTCATCTTCTCCCCAGATGAATCAAGGCCATGTCTCCTTCACTAAGCAGCTGTCTTAGCAAGAAAGCTGTAATCACTCAGGGAGCACTTTAAAAAAGAAACAGGAAAAAAAAATCCAACCACTTTAACCTGTGAGTAGAACATGCCCAGTGTCCATTTAAATAGAAGAACATGATTTACTCTGTGAACATCTTTAAAAGTCTAAATGAAGTTAGGTAACAGCTGTAGTTAGTTATGCCCCACATTGTTTTAAAACTCGGCTTTTAATTAATTATGAAATGCATCAAGCCAAAATTAATATTAAGGATAATGAAGACAGTAAGACTAATGGAGTCAATATATTGACAATATGTGGTGAGGTCCTGGCTACAAATTCAACTCTAAGGAAACCATCAGAGGAAAATATCTTTACAACACACATAAAATCCACAACCTAAAAACAAACCAGCTGCTTGGAAGCCTCATTGTGACTGGTACAGAGAGCAGGGAAAACTACACCAAGGACACCAGGCTCTCCATGGCATCCTTAGGGGACCAAAGTCTCATGTCCCAGCCCTGCCTNAAGGAGTCCTCGGTAGAGACCAGTGAAAGAACAACAGTGACTCCCCATTCTCCCATCCCATCACTGAGGGAAGTNGGGGCTCTGAGGAGCTCCAAGTAGGAACCTGGAGGCAGGAACTAAAGCAGAGCCTGTGGAGGAAGGCTGCTTACTGGCTGGCTTCTGTGGCTTGCTCAGGTGCCTTTCTTATATAGCTCAGCCCAAGTGCCTAGGGCTGGTACTTCCCACAGCAGGCTGGGCCCTCCTGNATCTATCAGTAATTAAGAAAATGCCCTTAAGACATGTTCACAGGCCAGCCTTGTGGTGGCAATTCCTTAATTGAAGTTCCCTCTTCCTAGGTTTGTGCCAAATCGCCAAAAACGTAACCAGCCCAGATGCTGAAGCTGAAAGATGTTGAGTAATTTTCCAGGGTCACATGACAAATGAAAGGCTTAAACCCAAGTCTGTCCTATCCCAAGCCTAAAACTGCTGTTTCTCAGAGAGGATCATTAGATACTGCAGGTGCAGGACCAGGGAGGGTGAAGCCAGGATCCAGATACTAGGCCGTCTGACTGAATGATGATGTCTAGCCACATTCTACTCAGTGCTGGAACCAAGAATCTGAACATGTAACCANGACATTAGCCTGAGTGAGAGAAGTCTCATATTCTCCAGCTCCTTGCTGCTCAATGGAAGTCTCATATTCTCCAGCTCCTTGCTGCTCAATGAATTGTGATTTTTGGAAGCAAGGGGGCTGTTTTTCTCTATTACCCAAGGGTATATATTTGCTTGTTTTCCTCCACAGAGTTGTTCTNCATTATATCCATCTCCCTTGCNTATTATGACTCTCCAGCTATGCAACTGATGGCTAGAGTCTATCTGTGGGACGGCAAGTATTTTAGNAGAAAAATCGACATACTCGGCAGGTCCCTCCCAGGGCAGCAGGAACCTTGAAAAAAATCGCTATGAGCTACAGAGGAGAAGAACTAGAGATGAATCCTGAAAGCAGACGTGTGGCATCAATTTATTGTGTGAATGAAATCAAGCCACTTAGCCTGGGAAGATCCGTGTCTTCAGCCTTTCTTTAAAAAGAATAAGCAGGAGCTAGAAACCCCAAAGAAATAAAAGTGAAGCCTTTGGGAAATCAAACTGAACTGCAACAAAATTAAATGTATTTTTCAGAGTTCTCATAGCTTCAGGCCACAGATTGCCACCGTTAAAAACTTTGCTTAAAAACTTTGCAGGCAGCTGGCAAAAAACCATCTAACTTTTTTTGTGAGATTAAAGAGACAACAGGTGAAAGGCAGAGGCTGATCCCACCTAGCAAGCATCCGTGTGCACTGCAGGTGGTGGTTGGAATGTGCCAGATCATCAAGACTTAAACACCTCAAAGAGAAAGAAAGACACAGAAATGATACTTACTCCAAGGGCAGCTTGGTAGGAGACATCTGACGGGAATGTGAACGAAGGGCCAGTTGTCACAGGGCTGCTTGGGGGTGGGGTCACAATTAACCCAGTGGTGCTTATATGAACCTGACAAGGAAAACAAGACAGCCATATTTTTTTTAAAAAAAAATCTCTCTGTTTCTGTCTGTCTGTTTCCCCCTGCCTCTGCCCTGCGCCCGTNTGAGAGGTAGAGGGAAGTGGATCTCTTTCTGAGTTTGAGGCCATCCTAGTCTACAGAGTGAATTCTAGGATAGCCAGGGCTACACAGAGAAACCCTGTCTCTCAAACAAACAAATATGTGTGTGTGTGTGTGTGTGTGTGTGTGTGTGTGTGTGTGTATAGTGTATGTTTTGATTGAATGTATGTCTGTGTAGTACATGTATGCCTGATGCCCTTGGAGGAAGAGGTGTCAGATCCCCTGCAAATGGAGTTATGAACAGTTGTGAGCTGCCAAGTGGGTGCTGGGAATGAACCTGGGTCTTCTGCAAGAACAAGTGCCCTTAACCACTGAGCCATCTCTCCTGTCCCAGCCCGTGAGTGTGTGTGTGTGTGTGTGTGTGTGTGTGTGTGTGTGTGTGTGTGTGTGTGTGTATACATGTGCCATAGTGCCATGTGGAGGTCAGAGGACAATCTCTGATGTTGGCCTCCCCATCTACTTTATTCCAGATAGGGTCTCTTGTTCATTCACAGTTACCTAGGCCAAACAAGTTGGCCTGTGAGCTCCTGGAGATTCTCCAGTCTCTGTCTCCTACCTCGCTGTNGGAGTGTGCTGACTACGGATGTACTGTGCCTGGCTTTATCTGGGTTCTGTGGATCTGAACTCAGGTCATTCATTGCACTTGTATGGCAAGTGCTTTACCAAGCCCATCTCCCCAACCCAAGTTCACCATATTAATTGCAACAGATTCTACTAGTAGAAGTCACATAAAAAAGAAGTCTGTACATCAAATTATTTGGGGAAGGCAGAATCCTTTTCATTGTCCTCAATCCCAAATTTTAAGTGAGCTAATATGTACCAGAAATGCCAGTCACTGCAATGTGCTATTTCACACAGCATGCTACCTCATTTTACATGCTACCATGAATCCAATTGTTTGGACAGTCAGCCTGGGGCTAAACTAGCTTCACATTCCCGTGAAGACCCCGCTAAGGTAAGCTGTGGCTCAACGTTCACTCCTCTACTGATCTGTCAAATCTGTGTAAAATTCTTAAGGTATTTTGCTATTTTCCAGATCATGCCTTCAGACGTCCATCTTTTAGTGAGGCTCGGCNATCAAAATGCAGCTACCTAGACATGCCTATAACCAAGAATTCATTATAGAACCTTAAAGGAATAATGTCAAGCCGAATTGTTTTCAAAGGTGTCATCCATGATACTACCCGAGATTAATTTACTAGGAAGAAATTGAGTTATGTAGGTCATTTCACTGCCTCCCATGACTTGATCAATGTCCCTCAGGTTGCAGGATACGACTGCAGAATGTTGAGGTTACTACTTGATGCTGCAGACATGGCAAGAGTAGATATCCCAGTGGATGGGATGTCTTGTCCTCCAGCATTGTACAACAATGCAGTTGGCCAGCACCTGTTTCCCCATGGAACCACAAACATTAGTCAGTCCCTTGTACAAGNAAGAGATAGGGAAACGGGAAGAGTTGGGGAGAGAAAACAGTGGCAATCGGATGGGCCTTCTTGCTTCTCCTGAGGACAAGGGTAATATAAAAATGCCCCAGAAACACCTGACATTATGAATCACACCTCCGGAAGGCACAAGCAGAGGTATCATGGCTATGGTCGGGGCAGACCACACGTCTTCATGTGCTTGACAGGTGTCAGTCACAGATACCCGTGATCACGAATGTTAGGGATCCACCTGCACAGAACAGCTCGGAGGTCATTTTCTAGTTTATACCTTTTCAAGTTCAGTCCTNACTCAACAGCCATTAAATACAATGGCAAGCAAGCCCTTTGACCCTCTGCCACTTGGCCATCCTGCTGATGGAGACTCTGGATATGACAGTGAGATCTTTAAGTTATCACTTACAGCACGAAGACATGGACTTTTCATACGATGGAGAGGTGAGGTCAGAGTCACCCCATTTTCTAAGTACCATTATACCAGCACTCAACTGTCTCTGCATCTGTATCTATGAGATTTCATTCAGATGAGAGAAACAAATAAATACGGACTTGCTTAAGTCTGTTTCTTTTTATTTTCTGGTAATTGTAATCAATTCAAACCCCAACTAATACATTAAGAGAAAAAAAAATAGAATGAAAGAAAATTCAAGCTAGAGGTGAGCGCTGAGTAAGGAAAAGGAAGAATTTGTGCTAGTGGCAAAGACAGATCCAGGGACAGCATCTCCTGGGGCAGACCGGTTGGAGGAGCCTTCCAATGGCCATTTCCCAGCATGCACTCATCTCTATGACAAGGACAGTGTATGTGCCTGTCGAGCAGGCAGCACACACTCACATACTCAAAGCTTCCTTGCGGGCTGAGGATCCCTCCAAAGCTCACGGTGCCCTAGATAAGTGGTGTTTTCTGTAAACCTCAGCNGGAGAGCCAGGCAGCACTTCACACACCTCCCATCCTCTGCTAGAAATAACTTCTCCCCAAGGCAACACGCCACCACTGAAAACAACNGACTGGATACAGAAGTTGGGGGGATGGCTGAAGGGGGGCCGTTTCAAGAAAACAGAAAAAGCCTTGCTTCCTAAACTACTCAGATTCAAACAAAAATAGCCCCACATTCACAGCCTTCATCCCCAGCTACGGTGTGGCAGCATCAGACATGCAGACACCTGACTGCTGAGTTCTCTACAGGACGCAACCCTTCGCTGCCCACCTTCCTTTTTCTTTTAACTTTCTCCACTACCAAAAAACCCCACAGTCCACTATTTTAGAGCTCTCCCCATTCAGAGCTGTCAGCGTGCCTCACAAGAGCTTGAATCTACGCCAAGAAAATCTCATTGTGCAAACGTCACTAGTGTCACACAACACAACACAAACTCACTCAACAGGGTTTATTTTTTGTTACTGGATCTTTACCAACCCTTACTCAAAAACCCATTCTGAGTCTCCCCAGTTCACTTGGTACTTGTACTCCGATCTACAATCCAACCTCACGCTCTAATCCAGAACCCATCTCTTTTCTTTTCTTTCATTCCTTTTTTTAGATTTATTTTATTCATTTGAGTGCTCTGCTTTCACACAGGTCTGTGTACCACACACATGCCCGGTGCCTGAAGAAGTGAGGAACCTCCATGTGGGTGCTGGGAATCAAACCTAGGTCCTTCACAAGAACAAGTGCTCTTAACCACTGAGCCAACTCTCCAGCCCCCGTGTCTATTTTCATGAGACCACNGGTTATATGAAAGGGAATAGCTTCTCTCTCCATCTAGTTTTCAAGCGACTCATCCATCAAACAAGCATTTGAGTGCTTGCTGATGTATGCCATGTGCAGTGTTATCAGGGAGCAAAGTGAAGATCCCCTACCCTCCCTGCATTCATGTTCATGTATCTGTGTATGTTCTATTTTTCTCCACTAAAATCAAAAGTTCTAGAACCTTATCACTTGCAAAAATAATAATTATTTATTTATTATTAAATAAATTAGAAGCCAAAAACCAAAAAGCCCATAATCCTGTTAGAAGTAAATACATTTAATTCCTGACTTCCTGCGTCAATCCAGAGATGCAAATCAAATAGATAAGAAAAACCAACTTCTGATAAATTAACCAGGAATGCCCAATTTGTAGTCTGTAATGCCATATAGAAACTTATTAAATTAAATAAACTTCTTCAGGATCAGGATAATGTATTTTTTTATTTTGTTTTTTTCTTTAATGGGAATTTCATTTTTATATTTTAAGGAAAAACAACCCAAAGCTACGTTGTGGAATAAAATCTGCACGGAATAAAATGATACATAAGCCTACATGAAAACTCTTCCTGCTGTGTCTGGCCGCTGTGGACACCGCTCTCTGACCTCCAGGTTGGGAGAAATGCAGCTGTTCTCTGAGTGGATAATGACATAGTCCTTTCCCAAAGGACCATACTTAGAGCCACATTAGACCAGAGGAAGTCCTCCATAAGGAACGCTTGTATCCTATGAATCTCATTACACACTGTGCCCAAGAGTCTAATAATAAAACATTTCAACAATCAATTACCAAATGAATCCACACGTAAATTTTTAACACGCAAATAACACGTGGCCATTTTTTAATACAATCCTGAGTTTTAATGAATTAAGGAGATTTTCAAAACTGCAGTGGTCAGTTTCTAAGTCGAATGTTTCCGTCATTTGTCTTCTTGCTCTGTTATTTGGATGGGAGGCCTAAGTACCAAGGTGTCAGAAGCTGTAGATGTGAGCATCAAACTGAGTACTGTGAGTGTGAACAGAGATAAGGTTTCCAATGAGGCCTCCCAGTATAGTATTGGGAGATTTTGTAAAACTGAGTGAATGCTTGTGAAATTGATANCATTATTTTACATACTTTGTAGGTTCGAATACTGCCTCTGAGTCTATAGTTTGGGGATGATACATGCAAGCTGGCTTTCCCTTCTCTGTTTTTCTACTTATAATACTGCTGTGCTTTGACTGTGAAATGTCACCGATAGGCTCCTGTGTTTGAACACTTGGTCGCCAGCTGGAGGTGCTGTTTGGGAAAGGAGACCGGAGCTAGAGGGAATGGATCACTGGGAGTGGGCCTTGTGGCTTGGTAGCTAGCCCCCACCTCCTGTTTACACTAAGCTTCCTAAGCATGGATGCAAGGTGAGTAATTAGTCTCCTGCTGTTGGCACCACACCTTCCCCAACTGCTGTCATGCCCTCCCATCAAGATGGACTGCATCTCTCTGGAACTGTAAGTCAAAATGACCATTTTCTCCTTCAAGTCGCTTCTGTCAGGTGTTTTATCACAGCAGTGAGAAAGAAAGACAAGCCTGAAGAAGGCAGCAAGGAAAGCTCTGCTGCCGACCCGGTCCCTGTACCTGAGACGGGGCGCTGCAGGAGAGCCCGGACAGTTCGCTGATACGAGCCGCAGCTGTGGGGTTGCTGGAACTGATAAGCACAGGAGGGCTGATCTCCATGGAGTGGCGGTTCTGGGACGCCTGGGAAGACTTGTTGGCCATGGTGAGGGAGGTGAAGGAGTGTCGCTTCCTGGTGTTCTTCTTGGTGTCAGAGTGCTTTGGAGCAGTGCTGCTCTGCGCTGTCGCCGACGGGCATTCTGCGGTGTCTACTCCTGGCACCGGAGGTTTATCCCACTCTATCAGCTGCTTGGCAGCGGAGTTAAACTGCAAAAGCAACCAGCAGAGCAAACACAAGGTCAGACCGCTCTCAGGGGTTCAGTGAGAATTCTTTTCTCCAAGTGTTTTAATCTATAATTCAAAGCCACCATGTTAACACTTGCAGATGCAAGTTACATTTCTTCCATGCCACACGTCTTCATAATGGGATCTCACTGTACCTATGCCACAGGTAGTTATTAACTAAAAGATAAATAGTTCCAATGTAAGACTGAAAGATAAAGACAACTTTCTAAGAATTTGGGGGATGTTTAATTTGGGCACTTGCCAGTAATAAAAGAGTTCATTTCACTGATGAAACTGAGGAAGGAGCAATTGGAAAGGGCATCCAAGTATTCATCTGTGCAAACATAGGTCCCCAATAATGACAGACTCAGAGCTNAACACTGCAAGAACAACTGACNGGCTTGGTACAAGCAAACAAGGAAATAAAGACTAAAACCATGCAATACTGAGGTTGTGTACCCCCAAACAAGTTAACTTCCTGTTTCTCTCTGTGTATTTTGGGGGAAAATCTCACAAAAGTAGGTTGAAATTCTTGCCAGTTTTTGGTTGTCTTTTTTTCCTCAGACTCTACATCGGTTATCATCACATGTGCTCAAAATTGAGCAAGGTAAGAGCTGAAATTCCAGTCTGGCTGGCACTCTAACTTGGTCTATCTGAAGTCTCAGGTTAACGTGAGAGTACAAGGGGGCAAAGCACGTGAGCTAGACGGATAAGATCAGCAGGAAAGGAGGGAACATTAGGCTGTTTTCCCTGAGGTGAAACAAAACATTTCCGGAAAGGCCTCGATAATAAAAGGCTGCATATATTAGAAACTCCTGTGATGAGAAACTCTAAAATGCACAAAAATACTGAGATGAAATATAGGGAACTTAAAAGGAACCACATCCTTCTGAAAGGTCCTGTTAGGGACAATGGAGGTTTTCCCAACACTACGTTCAGCACTGCAGGACTGGCCTTATACAAAGTAATATCCTCTAATGTTTTTTGTTTTTTTTTTTTTTTTTCTTTTATCCATCTCAATTGTTCAAACCATGTCTTCTCACCCTTTTAATGAGAATTCCCTATTAGGAAAGAGGAAATCCTTTGGGTCAATATTTAAAGAGGAAATAGAACCTGCATCCCACAGCCACGAAGCAGTGTTAACTACAGCCTGGTAGCCTAGAGCTTCTACAGATGACTATAAATCGACTGGCAATTTGTTCCTGTGGCTCCTTGGGGACTCAAGTCTGTCTGACATAATTAGTAGGGCAAACCTTTTTCGAACATAAGCATCTTCTTTAGCCTTTGAAAAANGAGTGTTCATGAGATACAGTTTCCAGAACAGGCAGTCTTACCTTACCAACAAGTAGATGAACGTCAGGAAGAGGTGGATGACTAAGATGGGACTAGGATGTGTTGAGGGGTAAAGGAGCATTGTAAAGGGGGCATTGGAATGGCATTGGGTCAGGAGATCCACAATTTATAAATCCTACTTTGATCTAGGTATCCCCCTCTTCAGAGTGAGGGCACAAGAGGGGAAACACCCCAAAGAAGCAACTGTGATGTTGGTTATTCTAATGGGAGGCACAGCTCAGAAAGATCGGGTCAACTGGAGTGAGCCCTGTGGGGCAGAGTCAGCTTTCCTACACAGCCAAGCAGGCTAAAGAGTTACTTCTCTTCCCACTCCAAGCTCAGGACTCACATAAAAGGCAAAGCAAGGCAGCGCCCCAGCAAGGCAGCAGAAAAGGAGTCAGAGGGTACTTCTGTGCCCATTACCTCCATCCCTATACCACAAATCCTCCCAACAAGAGCCTAGGCAGCACAACCGAGTGTGAAAAATCAACTCTGTGTGCCTGTTCTGTTGAGTAAGAAATGGGATAAACTAGAGATTTCTTTCTCACGAGAGCCAAAAAGTTAATAAAGGAAACAACCACATCTATCCGATACCACATTTAAATGAATTCTGGGGCCAAACCATTAGCTGCACCTGTTTTAAATACACGTATATATTTTGTCTGTATATGTGGGTGGCTATATATGTGTCATGATACATTTGTGGAAGTCAAAGAACAACTTACAGGAGTTGGTCCTATCCTTCAAGCCTGTGGGTCCTGGGACCAAACTCAGGTCATCAAGCTTGGTGGCAAACACCTCTCTCTAACTGCTGAGACATCTCACCTGACCACCTGTTTTAAAACAGTGTGAANTATTACCATGATCTTGTCAGGGTTTCACCTAGCCAAGTATCAGTTATAATTAATACGGTGTTAACATTGCTAGTTTCTATATGCTGTGCTCTGATATAAATGTCTTGCTAGTTTGTCATGGAAATAAGACTGAGTCCCTCTTATGTCTTTTCCCACATCCACCCTCCATTAAGTTTGGTGGGCACAAAGCCTCACATAGAGTAATACAGTTGCTTGCATAAGCATGAGTATACAGGTAGACCTCACAGGGTGTGGCTAGTAAACCGGAAAGGCCCACAATCCTAGTTTTGGCACAGCTGTTGGCCAACTCTGTGCCCTAGGTAGCCATTGTTCAGTGACTGATCACAACTCCTCACTGACAAGTGAGTAAATACAAGGAAGCCAACAACTTCCATGTCCCTTTCGCTCTCCTAACTTTAAAGGGATATAGTTCAGTCTCCTGTTTCACTTCTAGCCCTCTCAATAGCCCACTTTATTTCCCCTGCATTTCATCTTCACANGTGACAGTAATGTTTGCTGCTTTAGATTTTTCTGGAATGGCAGAGGTTGGTATTAGAAGCGTGGCTCCTTGCTTTTTTTCTAAATTCCAGAGAAAAATCATAAAATGAAAAGCTACAGCGTGGAGCATTAGGTAAATCGGGCAGAAATGTAAAAAGCCTTCTGTTGTGAGTATAACTTAACCTTTGTAACAACAGGGGCCAAGGGCCTGACAACTTTTAACGGCATTTTGATAAGTTATGAATGTTTGCTTGAGCTCAGTGGGCGTGGGCTTCCTCTGACATTTATCTCACTGTGACCTTTAAAGTTAAAAGTGCACTCATCACACGCAAAATAAACGCGTGCCCTAAAAGATCTTCTTTTCGGCATGTGGTAAAGGCCTCAGATAAGACTCAGGTGGGGCACAAAGTAGAGTTCAGCATTCTAGAGCNAATGGAAGGGTCTAAAGAGATTTTCTGATCTTAAGTTTCTCGTGAACTTTTATATTTTTCTCTATTATTTAACTAATTTATTTACTTCTATGGTGCTGGTGATTGAATGCAGGGCTTTATACATGAGGTAAGTTCTATGTCACTGAGCTATATTTCCAGCCTTCTTGTCTATGTTTTAAGGAAGAGCCTGAAATAAATCTGAAAGGATATACTGATAAAATAATGTTAATAAACACAAAATATCCTAGGCAATATTAAAATGTATTTGTGTCTGGTTGACTTCTTTGCTAAAGAAAATATGGCCTTTTAAAGGACAAAGCAGCATTTTCCCCTAAAGGGAGAATAATTTTGATGGCACTATTTCATAAGAACTTTTACACAAGAGTAAGTCGCCAGCTTTCAGATACTATACAACACCAAAAGAAAGCTTGAGAGGAAACTACTGTAATTTATAATCCACTGGAGTAGAATATTACTAAACTTTTTTCTTCCCGAAGGCAAATAAAACTTGTAAAGTGTATTATAAAAGTAATTAAACAGGCAGTCCTGGTAGCTCACACCTGTGATTGTGACACTGGGGTGGGGTGGGCAGTCTAGAAGGAGAAATGTCACAAGTTCAAGGACAGCCCAGTCTACATAGTGATTTCCAAGCCAGGCTGCATTACAGAGTGAGACTCCATCTCAAAAGAACAAAAAGGTAACTAATTACCTTCTAAAATGAAGCAAATGGTATAGGATATTATGGGATAGAATATCAAAGATCTTAGCCAGTTCCCTGCGCCCGTCTTTTCCCAATCCATTTTCCAGATGCATTTGTTTCAACAATTTACAGCACAACCTTCTATGAATTAAGTGCTGTTCCCGCATATGCATCTACTTTACTAATTTCTTTACCACAGATGATCCAGGCAAAGCACATGGTTACTTAACAGCTCGTGAGCATCTTCCCACGCCCAGAGGAGCAGGCATGGCTTTCTACTACATAGAAGAAATGCCATCATTTACTATATTGTTGACATGCTTGTAGCAGCATATCCACGGGGTAAATTCCTACAATTGAAATTGTTGCACTAATGCGTACATCTAAAAACGTTTGAAAAAGTAGTTGCATTGAATCCCAAAGTCTCAGTCTTCACCACTTTACGTTGTTTTCCAAATACTAACCTTATTAATCATTGTTCAAGTCTCTACTAGTTGAAAGAAATTATTTCATATTATTTAATTTGTATTTCTCTTAATGATATTAAACAGATCTTTTCTTTTTGTAATGTTTTCTATTTACATACCTTATCTATAGTTCTATTAGGTTTTTGATATTTTTTACAAATTTGTATTATAAATATTCTTTGTTACATAAAGTACTCTTTATTTAATATACGTGAATTTTTATATGCATTTGTGTACATGTCTAAATTGAAATATTGGTTCTTATTACTATTTTATAAATAAAATTTTATTTTATACTCCAAATACAGCAATATTTTCTATTATAGCAATTCAATTAAATACCATATTCTCAAGCTCTTATTACAGCTAGGTATGGTAATGCAGGCTTATAACCCCAGCACTTGGAGATTGAAGCAGGAGGCTTGAAAGTCCAAGGCTAGCTGGGTTATCTAGCCAGTTCTAGGCCAAATTATACTGCTATTTACTGTACATAATGAGACTGTCTCAAAGAAAAATGATCTCAAAGTTAACTGTTAAAAGAACTCTGCTTTATTTTCTAGAATTCTAATCTGATTCCTTCTTCTCCTTCCATCTCTGTTCCTGAGCAGCAGAGCAGCATGGGCTAGTGGGAAGAATGTGTCAGGGACGGAAACAGGTTTATTTCACACAGCCCAGCAGTTGTCCCATCACTGCTGAAATAACAATCTACCCTTCCCTCTCTGCTGTGAAAACAACCTTTAGAAAATCAGCTCACAAAGGCAGCATTTCAACATTCCAGCATAGTTCTANGTCCANCCTCTCTTCCCCAGACAGGTCCAACACTCTGGAGAAGCCAAGACAGAAACGCAAGCCCACTTCCAACTTCTTAAAAGAAATGATGATATTTAGCCTCACATCACTGTCCTTTGCAAATGCTTCTTAAATAACTGCATCAGGAGTTTAGATCTCCATTAGTCTTCTAGTTTGCTCNCCTCAATTCGGGTACTGGATTTTTGTGTTTGCCCACATAGAAAATGCAAGCTCAACCTTCATTTACAAGATTTACACAGAGGAGAGGAATGACCAAGAGGCCTGATTATTCGTGAGTTTTATAAAATTAGTAAGAGAGCCTTCCCTCGGCTAGGAAGCCATTTAAGCCTCTACAAATGTTTGTGATGAATTAAAAAAAAAAGGCTCTTAGAATTATCAGGGGAAGTGAAGTCTGCCTCTGGGCCAACACGAGGCAACTTAAGTCTAATATAAATCTAATAGATAATTTTCCAAATAGCTACATTTAGAAGAATACAAAGAAAAAGCTATTAGATATTGTTAATATATTTTATCTAGCCCAATATAAACAAAATAGTATCATTTCAACATATAACTAATATAAACAATACATCAAGACACATGTGCAAGGCCCTGCTTTCAATCCTAAAATGGTACTCGGTATCTGAAACTGAGGTCAATCAAGGATTCACATCCCATGTCTATGTGCACTGGCCACCTCTCGGCTTGCTCGGCAGCCATGGGTACTGGTAGCCCAGATCTAGTCCCTTGAAAGCATTTAAGGGGAAAGAGGTCATGCCAAAGGGAGCTGTCCAGCAAGAGGTACTCCTGACCTCTTGCACTACCCTAGACCTCGCAAAGCCCCGTAGTTCTGAAGCTCCCTGAGCTCTGAGAAATCCTAAGGACAAGAAGCACTCATGTAAGCAGCAGGATGACAAGCAGCAGTGACTACAAACCTCACAGAGCCTGCCATGGAAAGGGAGTGTGCGAAATAACCGGTGCCCCTCAAGTAGGCCTGAAGGTCAGCGAGCAACTCTTTGTTTATCATAATGTCCTTCACTTCTATTGGGCCTAGCTGTTAAAACGTAAATAAATAAATCAGAACTTTCCCTTTCANCTTCCTTATTTTGAAGGGAAAGATACATGCCATTGAAAACCTAATGAAGCAGGTACTGTCAGAGAAAAAACACAGGAAGAGCCTTGAACTTGGGTTAGCCTAGGGTCCTCACTTCTGTGCTCACTGGCTGAGCCACCCTGAGTCACTCTTACTATCCTGACTTCAGTCTTCTTAGCTGTATAANNGTAAAGGTAGCATCGCTTCTCAGTGCCTCACANAGGAATGAGTATGGGCTAACATGTTTTGCAACCTGTAAAATCCAGTCCAAATAAGTATTATTCTAATGACCCAGAATCCAAGCTTACAATNNACTTACTCTGTGGCCTCAGGCAAGTCACTTTTTCTGTGTGTGCCTCCAATTTCTCTTATGGAACATGAAGCTGGGTTTAATGAACTGTAAAGTTTTATTTCTAAGTACACCTTTCCTCACCCCAAACACAAATGTCCCCTCAGAATACTCAAGAGGCAGCTCTCTGAGTCGGGTCTAGAGCCCCTGGGCCATGAGTGACCTAGACTCAGAACAGATGGAGAGTTGAATTCATTGTGTCAGTTTCGGAGTATGTTGCTGTTGAGTGACTGTTATAAGCCGAGCACAGCACTGGACGGGAGAGAGTGACACACCTCTCTGACTCATGATAAATGAGGTCTTCAGAAACAAACANGTTCCAAACACTAAGGATAGAAGATACACATTCACATGTCTGCAGANCACAGGCAGNTGAGTCAATAAAGGCCAGATAGACCAACAGTGAGTGATGGACATGGCCCAGNGAGAGTGCATGAGCCTTTCAGAGAGCAANTGCTTAGCACTGTCAGCTGACTTTCTGTTTAGAAAGAGAAAGCTAGAGAATAAGCTTTAAGAAAATCTCCTGTGTCTATACCTGACCAAGGAATTATAACAAAACCATTTGCAAGTCAAGCATAGACATCATCTAGGGGTCATGCTTGGGTGGTCTGTGCTTTATGGAGGGCAAAGAAGAAAATGACAGCTATAGGAAGGAAACTACAAGGCACTCAAGATCGCAGGCTAACGGAAGACCTTGCTGTATGTTCCAAGCCAGCCAGCAAACCAACACCTTGGAAATGAAAAGGGCAACGATCATAAAGGAAATTAAGAATAGTGGTAGATGTTAGTCAGGCGACAGAAGAAGAGCTAAGAAAAGGAGTTAGTGACAACCAAGATGGTGATTTCAGGCTCGGAGGAGCCAAGAACTAACTACAGAGACAAACAGGCAAAGTGAGGTAAGTGGACCTTCTGAGCATTGGGGGTGGGGTGGGGGTTAGAGCCACAAGCGGAGGTGAGTGTAATCATGTAACAGACTTTTCAGGAGAGCCAAAGCAGATCATGTTCTCAGATTAAGCGGGGGACCAAGGGAAAGAAAAATAAGTGGCATGCATCGCAGAAAAGACAAATGGTGTGATCAGATTCCTAGAGGATGAAAGGCCTGGGGAAGACAGCAAGTCATAGCAGGAGAAAAGCTCGCAGTCAAACCACAGCAAAGCCCACAAGACAGATGCAAGCACAACTCCAAACCCCAGTTAGGACTCAGGAGGTACTGGTACCCACTAGTCCTGAAGCAACCCATCCACAGCTAATCACAGTGCTGGGAAGAGAGACCCGCCCACAACTTTAAGATTGAGATCNGTTGATGTCCGTGTCCTATAGGAACTGGCAATACATGCAGTCTGTGTGCGTTTCTATTTTATACACAGACACATCATAAATCAGAGACACCTATTAACTAGGAGGATACATTCCAACAATACATTTTTATTTTCCAGAACCTCATTACCAGACATAGGAACACAACAGAGGAAACACATATATCCCAAGAGGTAAAGAGCATGGAAATGTCATTAAATTCTAGGTAAAATTTAGTCAATGAGAAATGACACGCAGACAGAAATTCCACAGCAACGTGCACTCAGTTAATAAATCAGTGAGCAAGCATTCCCCTGTCCTAGATTCCTCCAGTGTGAGGACGTGGGGATGCACGGGGGTGGAGTAGGAAGGGGAGGAAGGGGATTACAAAAGAAGAGAAGCGATGGTGGTGAGCACGGAAACAGCACATTTGTCTACAGCTTCTCAGCTCACAGACACACTCTGCACAGCATGTGTGTGTCCAGGATGTGCACCGGCAGGAGAGCTGTATTTTAAAAAGTAACACTGCTTTACANCACCTAGGGAAAAACTTTTCTGGAGCACTCTACTGCATTACAGAGAAGATTTTTCTCCCAATAATTGTATCCTCAGAAAGATTCTGTTCAAGCCATCTGTACACAACACATCNACACATAAGTGCCAAGAAAAGCAGAAAGAATCCATTTAGGGCTTCTCCACAGGAGATCAAGTCGGATCCACCTTTGCTTAGTGAACCCTCAGTTGCCAGCAATATTTAGGATGTATATGACAATATAACAAATCTATTTTAAAAATAAAGCTAACACATATCAAAATATTACGGCTTTGACTAATTAGTAATTCTTCTCTAACAAAGGCAACCTCAGATTTTGAAGATGAGTAATTAATCATTCTGAAAGTGAACCTTTCACGTGCTAGAGCTTAGAATGGCTTCGTATTTTTATGGAAAGTAAAAATCCCTGTATACTTCAGGAAAGCTGGACAATAAGGGTGGTTTTGGGTACCATTAGGAAGGCTAGTTATCACATGTCATCCGAAACAAGTAAGGCAAGAGATCAGTCAGTAAGCAACTACTCTAAACAAGACACTTTTAGACAAAAGCAGTAAAAATAAACAAGTTAAAATCTACCTATTATTTCCTATGTAGTTAAAACCCATTGGTTATTGGTACTANGATTACATGAAGAGGGACAAAACAATGNAATATCGTAAAAACATAATGAGNGAAAAAAGGAGGGATATTTATTNAGTTTTCTATGTGATGCACTGAGGCTTCTTCATTTCCTCTTCATGTTTTCTAGATTATGACAATATTACAGGAGTAAAATGTTTAAATANTATTCTGTATGGGACTGCATTCTCAAAGGAACCAGGATAAAAGTGAATCACCCCCACCCATTCCCAAAAACCATAGCCCACGCTGTAGGGACGGCCCGAAGTTAGTATCATGGAAGTCATACACGGATTGGGTTTCATAGGATGTATTTTGCTGAATGGAAGAATAAGCAAGAAAGTCTTCCTAAGAACTGCCTGAATCTACTTGGATCTTGAAGAAAGGGTGATTTTTCTATAGGGACACCAGCAAAGAAACATCCCAGGTGTGCAAGCCAGCAGTTCCTAAGTGTGACTCCAAAACAAGCAGTGACTCTTGGTTCGTGTCCTTGTCCCTGCAGGGGAATGGCCAGGATGAAGAATCTGGGATCCTTCGGGGAATCATGGTCGATATTAGATAATATTAGATAATGACATTTGGTCATTATCTCAAGGCTCTGNTTAAAGCTCTCCAGGAGGTCTGCCCCTGTATGTCCTATAAAACTGCCCAGGGTGTAGCAAACCGTCCATTCATGCAGTGAGAACTCAATCAACATTAACTGATCTCTAGACTCTCCATTCCCTGAATGTTCTCCTGATGGGAAACTCTTAAATTAGAAGGCGGCTGCTGAACGACAGATGACNCGTGAACTTCCCTGTACAACCTCCTCACCAAACCTAAGCAAGTCCCTTTTGGGCCACATCGACTATGGAACTAGAGTCAGTGGGGCTCACAGGACACTGCTCTCAACTCTACTACAGGAATCAGAGCTCATTTTCATCATTGTGGCAGAAATAAAGGCAACTACCTATGTGAGGCTGAACCTCACCCACACCATGGGATGCGGCCCACCATGCCTGTGGGAAAACAAGCTCCCTGAAGCACATCCAAGGGACCCAGTGAGTCAGAATTAAGAAGAGAGGATGGTGCTAAGGACAGTAATTCTCCTTTACTGATTCTCACANGTATCTCNAAATTTCACTTATAAAAATAAGCTGACTTCAGAACTGCAATAGAAACTTGGACGCTAATCAATACAGTAATTCTCCTTCCAACTTTCTAACAATTTCCCTAAATTTCTTTAATAAACATTGATTATGCTTTTTTAATTTTAAAGGGAAAAAACATCAAAAATATAAANGATAGAAAATCTTTTTATATACTTCAATCAACTCTTTGATCATCAGATTAAAGGCTATTATTGTGCCCTTCTGTTATTATTATTCTCTCTCTTGAGAGGCTTTAAAAAAATAAATGAAAATAAAGTCAACAATGCCATTCTGAGCTCTATTGAGATCACACTGGCAACATCAAACCCTGCACTCAAANCTCCACATCTTACCTTAAACACAAGAACAATACTTTAGACTTTATAGTACCAAGGGAAGTGCTAGGAGTCCCGTCTGGAGCCATCTGTACAGAAGTCAGCACATTTGACTTCTCATTACTAAAGCTGATAGATAGCACAGTGTATGTCACAAACTTAAGACTTTATCCCTTTTAACTAAAGTTTCCCAACCTTTGACTAATGTTTCCCCAACCATGCCCTCCACCAGGAATTTTTTTTCTCTAATACAATAGAGGTTCCAGATTTAATCTAGCATATGATTATTACTATTTTAGCCTGGGAAAATTCTAAAGGAGTTAAATACTCAGCCTACATNTATTTTTTATTTTATTTATTATTTTCAGGGTTTTGTTGCTTTGTTTTCATTTTATTTATTTGAGACAGGGTCATGCTAGGAGCACTCCTGAAACCCTTGACCCTCCTGTCTAGACTAGAAGCATATGCCACCACACCTACCCAACCGTCACACCTACCCAACTGCAGCCTAGTTACACAAAACAAAAACAAAAANTAGGAAAATATCTCACCCAGGAGGGTTATAAGCGGTGGCACATATCTGTGAACCTAGGACTGGGACAGGGGGAATCACTGCAAATTTGAGGCTAGCTGGGCTAGAAAAACAAATGACCTCACCAGAGTCATACACCTACGCAATGGCTCCTAGGCATGTAACTTCCTAATGTAATGACAAGATAAACCAGTAACAAAATATATGCCAGGTAGTGAAAGATGAGACTAATGGCGGAAAAAATTCGAAGTGGACAAAAATCTACAAACTCGTTTGGTTGGGGCTTAGAGAGTTTTGCTCTACAATCTCTTAGACTGTCCATTTATTCATTCAAGCAGTATTTACTGAGATGCTGCCGTGAGCAGCACTTGATGAGAACCCTGGGAATTGCAATAAGCTACATAGTTCAAGGACTGCCACAGGGACTCCCATTGTGATGGGGGCAGGGAGTCTGGGGAAGAGTGGTTAATCATTAC
>LZPO01108014.1:189886-205160 GCA_001675575.1 Neotoma lepida | reverse complement strand
GACAGACAGATGATTTGGTTCATGTCTTCACTAGAAAAGTTCTGGGGCGTGGAGTGGGGGAAGAAAACACCTTCCCCCTGTGTAGAAGTTTACCTTTCCAAGTTAAGTCCGAGTAAATAATCCTATGACTCCAATAACCATAAGTGACTCTGGCCTTTCTGTGGGTGGATCTTTTTATGCCTATTGAACGATTCTACANCTGCCCTACATCAACAAAAGAACCACATAGCAGTACCTGTCATGCATGCCAGACCACGCATCAGCATGAACAGTGATAACACCTGACAAGTGAGGGCAGGTTCTTTACTAAAGCTGTGCTTGCTCACACTCTTTAGCGTAACTATTCAAATACCTGGAGATGCCAGTAGTTTTCCACAACCCACAATTAGGATGTACACAAATACTACACAGAAAGGGTTGCTTATTAAGGATATTTTTTCCTGCTGTCTTCTTCTAATGCAGGAGAAAACATCTCAATAAAGNGGAACATCTGAATGTGTGGATGGCACTGGAGAGCTGTACCTAGCTTGGGTTACAGTCTCGCGGATACGTAGCAGACACATCCGTGCTTTGTGAAACACCGGCAATCTCACTGTCTAAGGAAGACACTGAGTGCCCAAAACAGTGACACAGTCTGCCATTTCAGTCTTCAGAATCCTGACAAAACAAATGTCTCAGATAAAAAGATAGTAGGATAAGTGATAGTGAGGTTTGGTTTTGTTTTTACATGCTCAAGATAGACACTTTGATGTTTTAAACAGAAGAACTGCGTTTAATTCCCCAGACAGTCTGAGGTCTCTCTTGCCTTTTGGCTTCTGAATATGCAGGCCTCTCTACCTGGGTGTTCCCCTTGCTTACAGTAAATGTACTTCTCATCTCTCTTAGTCAACATCTATTTATACATCCACAAGATACCCACTTCTTTCCAGAAGTCTTCCTTGACCTCGGCAACTCGGAGTGGTTCTTTGGGCTTTGGTGGGTTCGATCTTCCAAAATGCCTTCAATTTTGTTTTCAGCAAGAAATGCTTATTACCAGCTGACAATTCGGGACATATGATGTAATGAGTGTCTGCTCTGAACTCTAACTTCCCAGTTCATTTTGTGTGTGTGCCTGCATATGGGTACCCATGGACATGTGTACGTATGGAGGCCAGAGACTGACACTGGGTGTCTTCCTCAATTTCTGCTCTGCTTACAGAGGCAGAATCTCTTACTGAGCCCAAGCTGGCCACCAGTAAACCCAATGGTTCCANGCTATCTGGGATTATGGGNGCGCATTGTTGAGCTCATCTTCTGTAAGTGGGTGTTAGGGATCAAACTCAGCTTATGTGGCAAGCACTTTGCTGGCTGGACCATCTCTCCCGTCTCCCCGGTTCACTTTTAGGTTTGATTTTGTTTAGAATGATATGAGTATGCAATTTCATGTATACTCTTTAAAAGGATANCACTTGAGTCAGATTTGGTCAAAAGCTTTCTGAACAATGCTAACTAATGGTAAAGGGGACTAAGAAGTCACNGGGGTATGGCGGAGAAGGAGTCACTCATTTAGTGAATTTTATCAAAGAATGACCCTGGGAATCACTATTCTAGTTCTGATGATGTGGCAGATTATGAAAGCAGAAAGTAAACAAGAGTGGATAAAAGGTGCTTGCCACTGAGATTAACCACCGGTGTAATGGTGTTTGATCCACATGGTGCAAAGAAATGAATCCCAGAGGTGTCCTTTGACTTACTGCTTACACACACACACACACACACACACACACACACACATTAAATAAATAAATGTAATAAGAATATAAGAAATGAGTAAACAAACAAAATGAATATATGTTTCTTGGGGGGCTTTACAAAGTTTCTGATCCTCTGGCAAGGCAGGAACCAGATAGCATAGATGATGGACAGTGTGTGGTCCCTTTACCAAGTGGCAGGGATACTTTCAGAAGTGAGACAATGTATCACATTTTACGATCTTCCGTCATCAAGGCCATGAGGAAGGAAGGCTTTCTAATCCAACGACAGAGCATTTCAAAGCCACTGCCAGTGTTCTGTGCCATGAGGAGCTCTTAATGCCTCATTTTCATACTTAAGATTTATTAACTCAGCTGAATATGATTCAAGATGGTACAAATTAACTTACCTCAACATATGAAATTGGAAATATTCCTATTTTATCTGCCAGCATCCCCTCAGCCCAGTTTTCATCCACTCTGCGGATCACAGTCAGTACGTCATCCTGAAGAAACAACAGATCATGAGTCTCTCTGTCACATTAAATTTATCCCCTAATTAGTATCCTCAATAAAGGGACTGAAGTTTTCATAGTAGATGAATAAAAATTCTGTAACATATCTTCAGTACACAAAAATATAATGTTTTCATAAACTAAACAGGATTGCCAGTCAACCTGATGTCTTTCAAATTGTGTTATTANGTTCATTGTAGTGGCTGTGGGGAATGAGCAACAGTGTGCATGTGGACGTCAGAGGACAATTCGGCTGAAGTGNCTTCTTCCTACCATGTAAGTCCTGGTGAGCAAACTCAGGTCACTTACCAGCAAGTGCCTTCACCAACTGAGACATCTCACCAAACCCTAATGTCCTCTTAGACATCCGTAAAACTGCAAACTTCTACCAAGAGGCCAGATGCTTATTTTTAAAGCCGTAAATTGCAACTCCAAGGCCATCCCCCTGACATCTTGGACATCTGCTTAAATTGTTCTCAGATATTTCTCACTATATTTGATAACACAGCAAATGCTCACTGAAATACACATTCTACTGCTTCACTTCACAAAACACTGTTTGCCGCTTAAAATTCCAGACCATCTTATCAATTCAGTAAATATATCCCTGTGTGCTTTCAAGCAAAGAAATTTACATAGAAAGTAAGAAGTAATGATGTTTCATTTGTTCTTTGGAATTGGACTTTAGCATCCCTGGATGGCACACACATGCCCCCTTCAAAGTGGTTCAGAAATAAACAGGAAAATGAGGATCCAAAAACATCGGCCCAAATGGCCCTTCATAGACATGGACACACAAAATTACTTTCCCAGTGGCCTGAAGACTGCTTCCTGGTATCTTTAGAAGCACACTGACAGAGTTCACACAAACTATTTTCTCTTTTTGCAAGATGAAATACCAACCATATTCCAGGTGTGCGGGAATAAGGAGGAAAGCTGAAAGCAAGCTCATGGATACGTTACCTTTGCAAAGGGAAGGCAGTCTTTGTCGGCTTCCTTGTCTTTCACTTCGAAGTCATAAAGTGCTTTGCACTGAGGCGGGGGCTGAGGTAAAGGTTTGATGATCTGCACAAAGTTGGTGGGGAAAAAGCCATGGACCCCGTTGACTTCCCCATGGTACCAATTGTCATCCACTTGTCTTCGCAAAATGATGATGTCGCCTTTGCTGAACTTAAGGTCTCCAGGCTCTTTTCCTTCGTAGTTATATAATGCTTTGGCACATGGTAACTGAGGTATACCCTTAAAGAAAGAAGGGGATTTCAATGAAATAGCAGTCAGATAATGTCTCTGGAAATACAATTGCATTGTTGTTGTCTTTAAGATCAAATCTACCATCTTGGCCCTTAGAAGAAAATCTTACATAAAAATCTAATCACATTTACTACAATACAGATANGAAGAGCACGGTATCTCTGTGTTATCCACAATACAGCCTCTATGCCTAAATATAATATAGTGAAGCTTAGGTTTTGTTTGCCTGGGATTATTGTCTAAGTCTGTTTCCTGGAATGAAATTGAAAAATTCATAAAAACCAAACAGTTTTTATACAAATGATTTATTCATCAAGACAGGCGATAAGGTTGGAGAAGAAAAATTTAAACCAAAGCCTAATTTATCAACTTCATAACTTCTCTTAAGCAGATTAGATTTTGGGCAAACGTTTTCCTGATGTGGAAAGCCACATCAGGAAATGTGAGCACCAGGACTTAATCTTTTATAAACTCAGTATGCATTTATTAAGACTCCTTCCTATTCTCAAGTATGGAATACAGCAGTTAAGACTGCCCCGGAGCCTAAGCATACTAGTCATCACTACTTGATACAGCTGAAAGTCACCTGAATAAGTCTCAGTTGAGCNCTTAGGAGGTTGGTCTGTGGGTGTCATAAGTGACTGTCTTGATTGCTAAGGGATTGGTCTGTGTGGGGATTANTCCTGATTATTAAGGGTTGGTCTGTGAGGGATTCTTCTTGATTGTTAATTGATATAAGAGGGTCCAGCCCACTATGGGCAGCACCATTTCCTGAACTCGTAGTCCTGAGCTGTATAAGAAAGCTGGCTAGAGGATCCTGTGAGCCATCAATTTTTCTCCATGGTTTCTGTTTCAAATTCTCTTTGACTATTACCCAGGGTGTAAGCAAAATAAATCTTTTACTGGTTGCTTTTGGCCAAAACATTTATCACAGCAACAGAAAGGAATCTAGAACACTGCCCTCTCAGGCTTTATAATCCACACATTTCCAGACATGATCTTTTACAATTTAAGATATTCAACATGCTCTTCCTGGTTAAATAGCACTGTGAGACCGAGAAGCAAAGAGATGAGATTTTAAACATTGCAGACCGGTTTTAAAAGGCAAGTTAAAAAATGTGTGCAACTCCAAGACAATTTAATCATCCAATGAATTCAGTATGACATTTCNCAAGGGCTCTTGGTACCCATTTGTGAACATTAGTCAGCACTTTAAGATTTCTGACCTCCCTGGAGCACTGCTTCCTATCACTGATACAGAAGATAAACGCTGAGTCAAATACATCTCTGATAATTTGCAGAATCACAGCCTTCTGTTCCTCATATCTTCATCTATGTATCCATCCATGCGAAACACACTCATCAAGCTTTTACTTTTTATTTACCAGGCATGTGCTAGTGCTAAAGACTTTATAAGGAATAATGCATTGTTCCTCCTCGAGGGACAAGGCAGGTGAAGTAATGATGACCCTGTGGTGTCAAGTTAATGATGGAAACATCCACTGCTAATGGGAAGAGAGAATTTGGGGCTTGGCAGATGGGAAAAATGAAATATTTCCCTAAGTCTTCGTGGAAACCTNAGGGGTGGGCTAAGCAAAGTTGGGGTAGGGGGGAGAAAGGAAAATGGGAAGCATTCCACCAAGAGGGAATGGTACTATCAAGGAACACCAGCAGGGACAAAGGCACAGGAAGTGTGTTAGCAATATAAGGTTCAAGAGAGGCCAGTAGTGTCAAATTTACAGTGGGTCTTGAACAACATTGTTAACAGTCTCGGATCAATGGCTCCCTTCGAGCAATAGTCAAAGGTATGGAGCACAGGGGGCTATGCCACACTGTGGTCCAGGATGATGAGGCTAGCAATAAAATAGAAAATGAGGCAGAAGGTAGACAGACAGTCACATGTAAAGCAGCTGTACAATGCCTGCTTATTTTTAAAGTTTAATCTTTCCAAGAAAGTAGCGCAGTTGCTCATGTTCTCCACACCCCACTCATATACACAAAGAAGATCAACTTTTAATACTCTTGATGGGAACAAAACTTTATAATAGTTTCCAACAATTAGCTTGTTTTGTAATCAGTCTATCCAAACCTCTTTGCTAAATATTCCTGTTTGAATTAAGGCAAACAGTAATTCTTTGTCTCTAGATGCCATTTGGCCATCATCTTGCCTTAGCTTGGTCCATGTGATGCTAAGTAAAATGGCTTTGAACGTCAGCATCCTTAGAAGACATGAGTTGAGCCTTCTAGAAATACTGATGCCCTTATTTGCCTTTTTGAATCCTGCCTGAAGACCTAGCTTCTAATGGCACCACTCTTGTTACTTGACCTTGATATGACCTTGTAAAATACATCTGTTGCTGTGCCCTCTGGTTCCTCCCACATGCTCTTTGGGGACTCTGGCTCTTCACAATGCTATGAACTCTGATTATAATCTATTCAACACCCAATTTTGTGGAAGATAGAATTCAAATCTTTGTCTGCCCTCACTCCATTCTTTGCCATATTATTTCCAAAGCCTGGTTATTATAGCTTAGCAATATTTCCTGAAGCCAAGTTTGAGGAAATAAATGTAAAACAGCACAGCAGCAAGTGTTGCTGGGGAGGGAGATAGAAAGGGCAGGACAAAGGACTGAGCTAACTCTTGCATCTGATGAGTCTGTGAAAGGCCATGGGGGATGGATGGGAACAGACTTCATCAGGTCAGCTGCTTATTGGCTGTGTGACCTTGGGCAGGTCAGCTTCCCCATTTCCAGACTTCATCATCTCGAATTGTGGTGAGGATTTGGTGAGTTTATGCATTTTAATTCCATAAAAGAGTCAAGAAGGAACTAATGCTACATTTGTGAATCATCATCATCATCATCATCATCATCATCATCATCATTGATCAGTGTGAAAAGTCTGGTCACCAGTGAAATGGGGCACTTGACAACGCATTTGTTTTCATGCGGCTGAACCCTTTTCCTTTTGGATGGATTCACACAGCAATTACATTTCTAATATATATATATTCACTGTACAACCATGCAAAGAATGTTCCTCCCAGGAAGTGCCCAAGAATTTTGAAATGAGCACTTCTGAAGCACACATTTGTTTTCTGAGATGAATCCATTCATCTTCTGGTTGCACAGAAGAAATTACAAATTCGCTGACATGCACCGTTTAATAGGGGATGGCATTTTAGATGTGGCTGTAGTTCATCTTGACAGGGCTAATGTAAGGCATTGGAAGCCTGCATGAATTAATTGGAAATCCTATTACAGACTCGGTGACAAATAACTCTATTCACCATTATGGCCCGTTCTCTCAATTTCCACCATACACACCTCAATTAACTCTGTTTGGCCGGCTCTACCCCAGATTCATGCCAGACAAATCCACACACCAAGATTCATATGTAGTGCTCTTAGAAACCATTTTCAACTGCTCCAGGAAGAGATCTGTAAAGCTTTTGTGATATGCTGATGTGGAAATGGAGGGAATTTATTTCTTTACAGATCATTTCCACACCCCAGTGGCCTAATGGACTTATTAACTTTTCCACAAAGCGAATCTATTAAGTGCTCCTAAAATCATCAAGCATCCTTAATAGAACAAGTAGCAACGGGAAAACCTATTATGATGATGGCGCTATGCATTATGGTTAGCCTGGGGTTACTGGCCCTCATGCAACCAAAACTTCATTAATTCACACTGACTTGCTAAAGGTTGACTGCCACGGTTATTTCAGTGATCAATAACCACAGAGAAAGAGTCATAAAGCTTATGGCGACCGAACCCACGAGCAGACATTTGTGCATCTGGCAGTGTTTTTCTATGGTGTTCTTTTTTCAATTAAATTCCAAGACACAAAAAAGCCAGTTTGTGTCAAGTTTCTCNAAAGAAGGTTTCCCACATTAAATAAAATGAATTCTCTCCTGATTTCAAACCGAGCAAAGTTCAGTGATCTTTAGAAAACTTATTCCCACACAGACTGCAGATGATTAAGGATAAATGGGGTAACGACTTGGAAGAGCAATAAAAGAACACATTTGCCTGCAACATCTGAGGGAAAAAGGCAAAACAATTGGTTTGAAAAACTTTAGGACTAGTCTTGTGGGTAAAAGACATCCCGAGCCCAGGGAGGCGAGGCCTTCCCATTCATCTCCTCCGAAAGGTCTGAGAGTCGTGTCATCACCCCGGCCTCTGCCCTCTGCGCCTTCAGCTGCTTGTCTGCTGGATCCCCACATCAGGCCAAGGCTCCCGAGGAACCGCAGGGCTTAGATTTCACTTGGAGACTTTCACTTGGCTATACATGAAAGGGAGGCTTAAAAGGAGAGAAAGCCAGAGAGAAACCGCACTGCAGTCTAACCTGGGGTGTGTGGCTGTCACTCATGCTGCCAGCTTTATCAAAAAGCTTGGCAACAGAGACGGGCGAAGTATTAGAACCATTCTTTATCAGCAGTGACTTCAGTAAATACTGAATTATTATTTTGTTCATGAAAAAAGAGCAGGACAGCGGACCCACTTTACTTTGCAATTAATGTTTGCTTCTGAATTACACATTCGAGCGGTTACGGATGACATTAAACCCCTCACATGATCTGCACACAAATATTTGTGATTAAATGCTTTCCACTTTCATTTCTGCACCATCGAGCACATTCCAATATATCTGGCGAAATGCTACTTGATGAGGCAGCTGAGAGTACACCAGGTAAATAAAACACTCACTGCCAATTTATTTCGTGGACTCCAAATGCCAATGCCCAGATATACATGCAAGGCAGCCTTTCTAAACTCAGATGCCTTCATGCATTTCTTACTGCTCCATAAATTAAAACACATTCAACGACCTCCTGAAAAGGAAGGCTAAAAGACACTCTGACAGCAGGGACAGCTATAAAACGGGAATTCAGTTATATCCAAATCGGCACCTGATTCTGCCAGATTCTAACTCAACTTCCAAAAACTTTTCAGAAAGAACCGAGGAACAGAGAAATAAGAGACAGTAGTACTGCATGCAGAGAAGTAAGCATCACAGTGGATTAAAAAGAAATAATTTTAAAACTTATGTAATTTATTTGGGTATGTGTACACCAGTGCACCATGGGTGAGTGTGTATGAGTGTCCACATGTGCCACTGACAAGTGTGTAGAAGTCAGAGGACAATTTTGTGGAGTTGGTTCTCACCTTTCATCACGTGGGTCCTGGGGGTTGAACTCAGGTCACCAGCCTTGCACAGCAAGCTCCTTTACCCACTGAGCCATTTCACCGACCCAACATAATATACTTAATGGTTATTAAGTATAAAGCTTTGTCCTTAGGATGTCTAAGTCAAATCATTCCTCAAATATGATTGGACTCTGACTTGAAATATTTCAGTCTCAAAACAATGTCCCAATAGTTACTACAAGCTCTATTTCTAAAGTACTGTGGGAAAGTATTGGGAATCTCAAATTGCCTCTAAGTCCATATATTACTGTTTACTTTAACATTTACTTGTAGAGAGCATTGTGCTACAGGAGTTTTACCATTTCCTTAAGCTTCTGCAATCTCACTCACCCCAACCTTGTCAATAAAAACTTCTGTGTAAGTACTATGCAGTGATGGATGCACCTCTGAAGCTCTAAATATACTAATCATAGCTTAAAACCTACCACTGCTTTGCAAATAATCAGCACTTAAGGGGAAAAATTTTCCCCACTTACATTTATTTTTTATTTTAGGGTGCCCAGGAAACAACACAGGGCCTGGTCCATGCTAAAGTAAGCCCTCTACCACTGAGCCACACCCCAACCCTACACATATCCATTGTGTCTATTCTATTATCCTAGCATCCCCTTCCCTAACACAGTTGTTTTCTTCAGTCTTCTCTTGAAGCAAGCCTCTTTATCTAGCCAACCTTTCTCTCCTACTCCAGATCTGGTTTCAATTTTACTCCAACTCAAGAATGTGGGCTGACCCAGGCCAGCCTAAGGGGGCACTGAGGTACCCAGTTTGAAAGCAGTGCTGGAGAGGAAAGAAGTGGGTAACAGAACACTTTGGCAAAAACTTCTATTTAAAAAACGGGGCAGGGAGGATAAAAACTAGGATGGAGAGGTAGAAAAAAAAAACAGCAAAATGAAACCACGGTAGCAAGAATAATTCCTGAAACATGGTCTTGTCGACATCAACAACGTCTTTACAATCTAGAGATGGTTCCCAGTGACCTCTTAAATCAAATTAATGTTCTAAATCATTGGTTTTATGGCCCCTCAGTTTGGGTTGACCGTTCCACCTCGTATTTTCTACCCTCAGCAAGCAAAGCAGTGGCTGTCATCACCTCCAGGCTCACATATGCCATTCCTCCACCACCAGAAGTTACTGTGAGCAGCCAGCCCATGTCTGCTGCCCCCAGCCCTGGTGTTCAGCCAGCCAGGTTTGTTTCACTGTCCTGCAGCTGTGGAACAATCTTTGTACACTGTAAATGTGAATTACTCTCATTGGTTAATAAAGAGCTGACTGGCCTATAGCTGGGCAGGAAGAGATTGGGTGGGGAGAGTCAGATTAGGAGGATGTTGAGAAGAAAGGCAGAGTCTCATGAGCTGCCAGCCAGACACAGAGGAAGCAGGAGATGTACATGCCGTACTGAGATAAGGTGGAGGCACATGGTGGAACACAGATAAAAATACGGGTTAATTTAAGTTATAAGAGCTAGTTAGTAACAAGCCTAAGCTATCANCTGAGCATTTATAATTAATATTAAGTCTCTGTGTGGTTATTTGTGAGCCAGATGGCAGGACAAAGCTGACCAGAGGTCCCAACAAAAAACTCCACCTACAACCTGCGGTTGATAATTACACATTATCTCTTTTGCTGTATTTTTGTCTATCTAAGATGGCTGCTTCTGTTGTTTGCAACAGTATAAATGAGGCCAAATTCAGAAAGCCAGTTCTGATGTGGGTCAACAGGTGGTCCAGACTCTGTCTCCCCACCCCATCTGACAGAGGTGCTGNTCTTACCTGTACCCAGATTTCCCTATTCATAACTGTCACAGTATTTACCTCACTCAGTNTAGAAACCCCACCACCACCACCACAGCATCCTGTAGTGTAGGAATATGTACTATCCATATTGATACCCTGAGTACCCACCTCAGTGGCTGTGAATAAATTCTTGCTGGAAAATTAATGAAAAAAAAATGTTGTTGTCCCTAATGAGCTGAGTGCTAACATGTGGATGGACAAGTGGAAGAAAATTATATTCAAGGAAAAGCAACTAAAAAGACGGTTGTGTANGTAGGTTTACCNGCTTTGGATATACTGTACAGTACACCCAGTCATATATTTATGAGTTTCCAGGGCTGATTGCTACATTGTCCTTTTGAAGTTATCTTCAGTGCATCCTCTGTGCATGGGACACAGTAGNCATGGGATTCTGAAATGTGAGTGGCATAGGAGTACTAAAGGAGAGGGCATTCCACTCCTGGGGTTCTGGGAAACCTGACGTCCTCAGAAGTGTTCCAGAGAGACTTAGGGAAACTCGAACAAGTCCTGCTAATTGGCAGCCACGTCCACATACAGAAAGCATTCTGGACACGAACAGTTGAATGCTTTCTGTGAAGCAAATTGCTGGCATTTGAAAAATGTAAAACAAACTATGTAGCAAACCACAGCAAACAATATTTTCCTTACAAATTCATTCAGCGGTTATGAGGGAATAGCCCTATAGCTGATTTATAGGTTTTTCTTGGATGGCCTTAAAAGGGGAGTGCTCAAATGACAGACAAAACTCGAAAACAAATCTTATGAATGTCTTTAAGGGAATACGGCAATTGAGAGTGTAATTCACTGAAGTAAAATGCAGGAAATTCATGTCACTCGTTGTCTTGAATGTTCGTTTGCTATTTCACCATGTGCTTGAGAACTGTGATAGNGTTTTGCAGAGAGGATGGAAAGTTACTGGGGAAATTCCCTGCAGTAACTTGAGNTACTAGCTTGAAGACTCAAGGTATGATGGGAAATGTTTNCTGGTAAAATGTTAAGTGTCTGCCTATTGGAAAACAGTTTGGTTCCCNGCAAAGCAGTTGCCCTTTCCCTGCCCCTGCTCTGCCCCATACTAAACATCTCACCTGGCCTGAGGCTGAGGGTTAGACAGGCAGGAGTGGCCACATACCAGGAACTCTGTGCATTCTCACAGAATCCCAAGCAAGGAAGACCAAGCAGAATGCATGAGAGTAGGCTGTGCTATTGTAAAGATCTCAGAAGAATCCAAATAAAATCCAATGACATGATTTCATATTTACACATGTGTGTCTCCATGTTTTCCTTTTAGGACCCTGGAGAAAGTATGCCCACATAAACAATGAANGTGAAAAATAGTTTCACAATGAAAACAACATTGCAATAGATCCAAGCATATGTAGTCAATAGACAAAAGTGCCAAGGCAATTTGACTGTAGAAAGATAAGCTTTTCAGAAGATGCTAGAACAATTGAGATGGGATGAGATTTGGCCCCTATCTGATATCATGTGAAAAAAAAACTAATTTCAGATGATTTCTATAATCAAATGTGTAAGTAGAAACTTTAAAGTTTTCTAGAGTGACAGAATAGAAAACATTTTAGTAATGGACTAGAAGAAAAACAAAATAAAAACTAACCATAAAAGCTCAGAAAGTGGGCTTTGTTAAAAGTGAATAGTTCTGTTCATCCAAAGACACAGAAGAAAATAAAAANGTAAGTGATAGATTGGGAAAATGTTTCCAATGTTAAAATCTAACATAGGCTCAATCCAGGAACACAAACACTCCTATGAATCAACCAGAAGCAAGCCACTTGCTTTTGAAAGGGGACACAACAGGGGTTGGAGAGATTCAGTAGTCAAGAGCTCACACTACTGCTGCAGAGGACCAGAGTTCGGGTCCCAGCACCCACATTAGGCAGCTTACAACCATTTATAACTCCAACTCCAAGGGGATCCAATGCCTCTGGCCTTCATAATGGTACACTCAGGAGCACATACCTACCTGCAGATACACATGTACACATACATAATTAAAAATGATAAAAGTAAATCTTACTCTTTTTTTCTAAATTGAAGATCCAAACACAGAAAAGGGAGTTGTACTNTATGGTCATGATCAGGACCCAATACCTGGGGTAATAATGGAATCCAAAATATCACTAGAATGAGATATTATTTCACGTTTATTAGACTAATGGAAATTTAAGGATGATTGGGCTACAGCTCAATGACAGAGCAATTATCCAGCATGGTGAGGTTCTGGGTTCACTCTCTAGGGCTACAATAACAACAACAATAAAAAGAATAAGTGAACAAGTAGCTTAAAGATTGACAACAGAAAATGTCAAAAATAAGAAGGAAGTGGAACTCCCATATATTACAAGCAGGAGTCAGAAACTGACAAATTCTTATAAAGATACATAGTTTACTCTATGACCTAAGAATTCCATTCTTCTGTATTAACTAACAAGAAATGGAAACATATGTTCACACAAAGACTTGTGCAAAAATGCTCATTGGGCCACTGTTTATGAATACCAAATACCAAAAATAACCAAAATGTCCATCAGGATGAGAACAGACAATGAAATGCTACCCAACTATATCAATGGGGGCTGAGGGTNCAACTCAGTGATACCATTGGCTTAGAATGCTNTNGCCCTGNATTCAACCTCCAGCACCACCACCAGTGGCATACCAGACCCACTACANGTCAGTGAAAATATCCCACNTAGGTATCATGAGATCATGCTGATACAGCATTGAGGAATAAGCAGGACAAACCCACTGTGACAGAAATCAGAATAGTAGGTCCNTGTNAAATGGGAAGTGTGCAGNAAGAGGCATGGGAAAGATTTCCAAGACTACATTCCATATCTTGGCAGGGACAGGAGGTACCCAGGTAAACCCGTATCAGAATGAAACAGACTGTCCACTTGTGAACCGTACTTCACATATGTGAATTTTACCTCAGTTAAAAAAATTTTAGAGACAAAAGTCAGAAGCAGCACTTAGATACAAAAAATTAAGAATGACCTAATGCACCAGGCATGTTATCATGTATCAACATAGAGGGGGAAATGCAAAAATTCAGAGTGAATAAGCTATACTGCCCATCAACAGAATGGCAGAGCTAGGAAAACAAGAAAACTAAAGCATGAGATGGGTGTGATCAACTTTTTGGCATTGCAACATGCACCATGACTTTGTCCTTTGTCCCCCTCACAGTTCATGTTTGAGGCCTGCATAATCAATTTACAACACACACACACACACACACACACACACACACACCCTCATAAATGTTCTAAGTAAGTTTAGAATTTTGTGTTGGGCCATTTTCATATTTATCCTTGGCTGCATGTGGTATAGGGGCTGCATTTGGACAAATCTGAGAGACAGACACTGTTCCAAAAGGAAAGCTCTCTCCAAGCAGGCAGGGGTATAGAAAACGTAGAATGTCTGAGATAATCCGACTCTGCCTGAGCACCAGGCCGCCTCGCCACCCCATGTCCAAGAGGCGCTCTAAATCTCATGAACAAAGGAAGAGAGAACTACGACATGCATGGTCATTGGGGATGAAAGAACGGGAAAATACTATGATGGACAAGCCACAGAACCGAAATGCATTAATAGGGCAGTGTTTGGAGTTCAGCTTTCAACACTATGGGAAGGTCTCACACAAAGAGAGAAGACCGGTTCATATTCACTGAAGAAAAAACACAGCTTAGACCGATGCATGCATTATTTAAGATGGATAAAAGACTCTCCTGACAGGAAGAGCTGTTAAATATTGCAATGGATTATGATAGCTCCTTCACTGGAGACTTGTGGAAATAGGACCGTCTCACANGCTTGGCTCTGCTTACAGGCAAAGGAGCAGATTACAAGTGGCTTCGAGGAATACTAGGAGCTCTTCAGCAATCAAAATATTTGAAAAATAATTCGGATTTCTGTCCTATTTCTTTTTGAAGGGTAGATTCAAGAATAAGTGCATTGGTAAGGTTTTTTNTTGTTGTTTGTTTGCCAACTTGACACAACCTAGAGTATCTGGGAAGAGGAACCTCATTTGAGAAAATGCCCCCNGCAGAATGGCCTGTAAGTAAGTCTGTGAGGCATTTTCTTGATTAATGATTGATGTGGGAGGGCCCAGCCCACTGGAGACAGTTCCACCCCGGAGCAGGAAGGTGGTCCTGGGTTGTATAAATATGTAATCTGAGCAAGCCAGTAAACAGCATCCGTCCACAACCTGTGCTTCAGCTCCTGGCTTGGCTTCCCCTGACGATGGTCTTTTTAGTCATGGTGTTTGCTCACAGCAACAGAAAGTATCTAAGACAATAAGCACAGGAATAAGGTACAGGAGGTCGTATAGGAGGTTGGCAAGGGCGCACTTAGAAAGAAAACAGACATTGAACTTACAGAACATGAACTCTAGACAGCCTGGATCCTTCAAACCTACTGTAACCTGCTACAGTGTCCTTAGGAAAATCTGGGGATGTCGCCAGCCAGTCAGCCATACTGCCTTTTATCTAATTATTTCAGCCATGAAACAGTTGCATGGGGCATGCATATATCACCATTCCTACTCTTCAAAGGGATGTTCTGGCAGTCAATTAGATGTGGAACCGCAGAGCAAAGACTGAATAATTACTTTAGAATAACAGCCTCTTAGTTTCAAATAAAGTCATTCAAGGACAATAAAATCAATCCCATGAAAGCCCCCAATATAGAACCAAGGTCTTTAAAATACAATTAAGTCTCTTCATGTTTGAAAATAAAAAAAGACTCCCAA